>PVKA01030820.1:0-26916 GCA_004027165.1 Ctenomys sociabilis | reverse complement strand
AAAGCCCACTGAACGAGCGGGAATTTCCCCGATTCTCTGGGCATCAAAGTTCAGTGAGTGTAGAACTCCAGGCCCGCCGTGCCCGAGAGACATTTCCCAGGGATTACTTGCCCCCACCCCCCGTGGCCTGGTGAGAGCTCCAGGCACACTGTGCCAGAGAAACATTTCCAGGTGATTACCGGTCCCACCCCACAGCCCCAGACCCAGTGCAGGTCGGCCTGGAGTGAGAACTCCAAGCCTGCCACGCCAGAGGGACATTTCTCAGCAATCCTCGGTCCCACACTATAGACCGAAACCCAGCACACCCTGGCCTGTGAGTGAGGGCTCCAGGCCCCCTGCACCAGAGGGTCCTTTCCCAGCCTTCTCGGGTTATGAGGCCCAGCACAGGCTGGCCAACCCAGTACAGCCTACTCAGTGCATAAGATCATTCACTATCTTTTTGTGAGCCCAGAAGGCCCACCAAAGCCCAGGCCCACCCACCTGGGGAATGACCTGCCTGACACTGGAGGGCTGACACTGGTAAGTTTACAGATCCTCGCCCCAAAGCCAGCTAAGACAGGAAAGTTTCATTACTTGCTCCACATGCCAGTTTGGTTCATGCTCACCCGAAGAGGGAACCAACAGAAGGGAACCAAAGGAGCTGCAGCAAAAAAGGAACTGAACACAACAGCTAGATCCAGAATAGGAACACATGGAAAATGTCAAACTTAATAGACTGGTACCCGAATCTCATAACAAGCTAAGGTTATAGCTGCACCAAAGCTCTACACCAAAGGTCAAAGGTGAGTGCTGTACAAAATGACAAACAGAAGGGGAAAAATGCAATCCCAGACCTCGAGTCCATCAGGAAGAGCAGAGGACACTAGCTCAGCTGCAATGAATGAACTAACAGATACAGCAGCAAAGGAACAACAGCAGAAAGCTATAGAGGAAATAAAACGAGAAGTAATTCCCCAAATTAAAAAAGAAATATCTGAATACATAGTATCTGAAATAAAGAATAATTTCCAGAAACATTGGATGGAAAAACTATGCTCATCCAGAACAAGTGCAGAGAGCACTATTCCAGCTGATATATATGAATTAACAGCATCTGAAGCAAAGAAACAACAACAGAAAGATCATGAGGAACTCAAAACAGAACTAAGTTTTAAATCAAAAAAGAACTTCATGAAGTCATAGCATTTGGCATAGAGAAGTCCAGAAATATACAGAGGAAATCCAACTTGGAAGAAACACAGCAGAAAAAGAATTAATAACTACCTCTAAAGAAGACATGGATAAAAAAATTGAAGAGATCAGAAATATGATGGATTCCTTGAATGAGCAATACTGAAAAGAAATTGAACACATGAAACACAGTCAAGGAGATATAGAAGAACTAAAAATATCAATCACGAGGCTACAAAACCGTCTGAGTGAAAGCAAAGACAGAGTTTCAGATCTTGAAGATGCTGGAGCAGCTAGTGAAAAGGTGAGAAAGGATCTCTTAAAAACAACAAGAATGCAGGAAAAAATAATCACTCACCTGCAAGATGATGCCAGGATGAACAATGTGAGAATAATTGGTATCAATGAAAATGAAGGAGACAATACAAAGAATTTGAGGAGAAATAATCGTAGAAAATTTCCCAAGTATGAGAAAACAATCCAACATTCAGGTCACCGAAGCATACAGAACACCAAATAACCTCAACCCAAGTAGAAACACACCGAGACATTTAATAGGTAAGATCGCAGAAATGCAACACAAAAATAATATACTGAAAGCTACTAGAGAGAAGAAGAAGCTCACCTTCAAAGGAAAACCCATCAGAATTACAGCTGACTTCTCTACACAAACAATGAAGGCAAGGAGAGCATGGAGCAGAGTTCTTCAAGTCCTACACAAAAGCAAATTCCAGCCCAGATTACTATACCCTGAAAAGCTCTCTTTCAAGTTTGATGGAGAAGTGAAATACTTCCACGACAAAGAACTAAAGAATTTCATGATAACAAAGCCACCCCTTCAAGGGCTGCTGAAAGATGATCTAGAGGGAGACCACAATGACCAGAACTCCATGAATGAGAATGGAAGGAACCCACTAAATATGACAGACAATTAAACACAGGTTACAAAGGAATAAACAACACCAGGTAAATATCATGACAAACATAATTCAGCACATTTCAACTATAACCATCAATATAAATGGACTCAATTCTCCAATTAAGAGAAATAGAGTGGCACAGTGCATTAGGAAACAAAATTCAACAATATGCTGTACATAGAAACAAACTAAACTCAAAAGGACATTCATAGGCTCAAAGTGAAAGGATGGAAAACAATACTACATGCCCCAGCACCTCAGAAAAAAAGCAGGAGCAGCAATTCTATTCTCAGACAGTCTCAACTTCAAATCAAGAATGATCAAACATCACAAAGAAGGCCACTATATATTGGGTAGAGCAAGAAGTAACACTCATAAATATTTATGCACCAAACAAAGGAGCAACCAACTATGTAAGACAAATCTTAAGGGACATGAAAAACTTAACGTCTAAGAGCACAATCTTAACAGAAGACCTTAACACACTCTTATCGCAAAAAGATAGGTCAACCAGAGAAAAATTCAGCAGGAAAGTAGCAGAACTTAACCAGAGCTTGGAACAAATGGACATGGTGGACATATACAGAGTGTTCCACCCAACCACAGCTGAATACACACTTTTTTCAGCTGCACAGAGGTCATTTTCCAAAAATAGACCACATACTAGTCCAGAGGTCATGCCTGAGTATATGCAAAAAAATAGATATTATCCCATGCATACTATCTGATCACAATGCAATGAAACTGGAAATAAATGACAAAAGAATCCAGAAAAACACACTAAATTCATGGAAATTGAACAACATCCTACTCAGCAATCAATGGGTCGCAGAAAAAATGCAACAAGAAATTCAACAATATCTACAATTCAACGAAAATTCAAGTACAACTTATTGGAATTTATGGGATGTGATGAAAGCAGCTGTTAGAGGGAAAATAATAGCTATGAATTCACACATTTGGAAAACAAAAAGGGAACAAGTAAACACCCTAATGTTGCACCTCTGACAGCTAGAAAAAGAAGAGCAAACAAAACCTAGAGCGCAAAGAAGGGAAGAAATCATAAAGATTAGAGCAGAAATTAATTCAGTTGAGATAAACAAAAACAATTCAAAGAATCCACAAATCAAAAAGTTGGTTCGTTGAAAAACTAAATAAAGTTGATAAGCCTCTTGCCCACCTCATCAAAAAGAGGCAAAATAAAATTCAAGTACAAGCGATAAGCAATGAAAAGGGTGAAATCACCACAAACCCAGTGGAAATTCAGAAGATTATAAATAGTTACTTCGAGAATCTTTATGCTCACAGAATAGAAGACACAGAAGAAATGGACAGATTCCTAGAAAGGTACAAATTACCAAAACTGAATGAAGAAGATATAACAACTCTCACTAAGCCGATAACAGCCAACGAAATACGAAACGTAGTAAAAAGCCTACCGACAAAGAAAAGTCCACAACCTGATGGATTCACAGCTTAATTCTACAAGAAATTTATAGAAGATATAATCTCCACATTCCACAAACTGTTCCATGAAGTTGAAAAGGAAAAGTCCTCCCAAAATCATTTCTGGAGGCAAGTATAATACTGATTCCAAAAGCAGGTAAAGACGCAACCAAAAAGGAGAACTGCAGGCCAATCTTCCTCATGAACATAGATGCAAAAATACTCAACAAAATCCTGGAAAGTAGAATACAGCAGATCATCAAGAAGATGATACACCATGACCAGGTAGGATTCTTCCCACGGATGCAAGGATGGTTCAATATTCAAAAATCTATAAAATTAATACACTATATCAATAGCCTGAAATCTAAAAACCATATGATCATCTCAATTGATGCAGATAAAGCCTTTGACAAGGTCCAACACTCATTCGTGTTCAAGGTCCTACAGAAAATTGGAACAGATGGACTCTCTCTTAACTTGATAAAAGCCATCTATGACAACCCAAAAGTTCATATAATCCTACATGGGGGAAAACTGAAATCTTTTACTCTTAAATCAGGTACAAGATAAGGATGTCCTCTATGACCCCTCCTATTCAATATAGTCTTGGAATCCTTAGCAACAGCCATTAGAAAAGAGGGAGAAATAAAGGGAATAAGAATAGGTAAAGAAGTTAAATTATCACTATTTGCAGAAGACATGATACTTTACTTGGAAGATCCAAAAAATTCCACCAAGAAGCTACTAGAACTGATAGTGAAATTCAGTAGCATAGCAGGATACAAAATCTATGCTCAAAAGTCAATAGTATTCCTCTACACCGATAACAAGCACACTGAAAGGGAAACAACAGAAACAGTACCCTTTACAATAGCACCACGGAAAATGAAATACCTTGGGATTCATTTAACCAAGGATACCAAGGTCTTTTCACGGAAAATTACAACACCCTAAGAAAAGAGATTCTAGAGGATTTCATAAAATGGAAAGATATTCCATGCTCCTGGATAGGAAGAACCAACATCGGGAAGATGACCATTCTCCCAAAATTGCTGTACAGATTTAATGCAATCCTTATCAAACTGCCACCAACATACCTCCCAGACATAGAGAAATCAATCCTAATATTTATTTGGAACCACAAATGACGTAGAATAGCAAAGGCAATCTTGGCCAATCAAGACAAGGCAGGAGGCATCACATTTCCTGATTTGAAATTATACTACAAAGCCACTGTGATAAAATCAACATGGTATTGGCAACAAATAGACCTGAGGATCAGTGGAATAGATTAGAAGACACAGAGGCCTCTATGAAAACACTCAGCCATCTTATCTTCAACAAAGGGGCTATGCAAGCTCACTGGAAGACAGATAGCCTCTTTAACAAATAGTGCTGGAAAACATGGCTTTCTACATGCCGAAAACTAAATGTTGACCCAGCTCTGTCACCATGCACTAAGTTAAAGACAAAATGGATTAAAGATCTAAACATTAAAACAGAAACACTCAATCTCCTGGAATAGAAAGTAGGAGGAATTCTTGAAGACATAGGGGTAGGTAAACAGTTCATGAACAAACATATATTCGCATGGGAAGCACTTGAAAGAATCAACAACTGGGATCAACTCTTCTTAAGGAGCTTCGGCATGTCAAAAGAAAGTGTCAACAGAGTGAAAAGAAAACCCACAAACTTTGAGAAAATCCTAACTAGTAAGCAATCAGACAGAGGAATACTGTCTAGAATATATAAAGAACTAAGATATAACAGGGCCCTCAAATTTAAAGACCCAATTCAGAAATGGGCATCTGAGATGAATACACACTTCTCAGAGGATGAAATTAAAGAAGCTAATAAATATATGAAAAAATACTCCACATCACTAGCCATCCATGAAGTGTAAATAAAAACAACACTGAGATACCGTCTCACTCCAGAAAGAATGGCTATCATAAGGAAATCAACCAACAACAGATGTTGGAGAGGTTGTGCAGAAAAGGGAACAGTTCTCCACTGCTGGTGGGAATGTAGACTGGTACAACCATTGTGGAGGTCAGTGTGGAGACTCCTCAAAACAGTAGGACTAGAAATCCCATTCAAGCCGGCTATCCCCCTACTGGGAATTTTCCCAAACATCTGAAAACATTGTATCATAGTGATATATGTGTACCTATGTTTATAGCAGCTCAATGTGTGATAGCAAAATCTTGAAAACAACCAAGATGTCCATCACATGAGGAATGGTTGAAAAAGATGTGGTATTTCTATATAATGGAGTATTACTCAGCTATTAAGAATGATAAGTTTGAAGCATTTATACTGAGGTGGATGCCACTTGAACATATACTCATCAGTGAAATAAACTAGACACACATGTGTAAATATCATATAGTCTCCATAGTATAACAAGCGAAAACCGAAATACAAAAGGAAAGGTACAACAACAACTAAAATCAATTGAGTCAGATAAGGCAAAGTGAATGGCATATGCTGCAGGATACTCATCAGGTTTTCTTCTGGATGGTTAACAACCTAAGTTCACAAATCAGAGTTGGAGAAATAGAAGAGCCACAATGCCAGCCAACATTTTGGCTCTAGCCTTTGATGGTCAGCGAAGACTCAGGACATAGGAGAACCTGTACTACAACATCATGAAACTCAGTTGAGCTCCAAATTTTATGAACAAGGAGACTATGGAGCCACAGAGGAAAGAGATTGAAGTTCTATAGTGTGCCTAGGGAGAGTCTCATGGAGAGAAAATTTTCTCTCAAGCTCTCACAGAGAGCAAACTGGTCAAGCATTGGCCGTGACTCATCCACATGATGACACAGACAAAGGATCTACAGAATAATGTACAGGACTACAAGATAAACCCTGAGTGGACTTCACTGACCACATAAGAAACATAAAGTACATGTGTTGGTATATAAGTCTTGCTCTATCTAGGTCTTAACCATCCAGCAGAATAGTATAAAAAGAAGCATACATCGCAGGGCCATAATATTAAGCTGAGCTGTAAATGGCTATGGTTGACAACTTCTTTGAATAATGCACTATTGTTGTGGAATGCTGGACTGTGTTGGATTGTGTTGTTGAGTTCAAGCACCTAAGTTAGTTGAATGACAATGGAGTGCCCACCTTTGACAGGTGTAGACAAAGGAAGGGGTATAGAAAGAAAAAAAATCATGATGTGTGTGTATAGACAGAACAGTTGGTATAGATAACGCTGTGCTTCCCCATAATCCTGAGAGGCGAGATTTGCACTGATGGTGGTTGGACAGGATATTATGTCAGCTTCTAGTACTATGGTCATCCACTAGGAAAATAATTATTGAATTTTTGGTATAATTCAGGTATAAAAAATAAGAGAAGTAAACAGCTACACTCTCTTAATTTACTGATAAGAGACATCTGCTATAATAATTTCTGTAAGTGTAATATCATGTAAGCACCTTATATGGTACCAAAACAGTATGAAAACTGTTTGCAATGTATTAATTTATCGAATCTGTCTTTTTAAGGATGTCTTAAAACTGTCTGATTGATATTTGTACTTCAATAAAATAAAAGATAAATTAAAAAAAAATTTTTGCTTTTATTTTCAAGCTCCACACCAGGTAACAAACAGCACCAAGGCCACATTCTCCCCACAAGCACTAATGCAGTAATGCTCTACAAAGCTCTACTGTTAATCTACTCGTAAAGTGAGGCAACCCATCATAATTCTCTAATTTTTTGATTGTTAAAATTTGAGATTTAGCAGCCAACATATTTAAGGTAAAGTCAATAAATATAAAAGTACAGAACTAAAAAAAAATCTCTTGAATAGAATGCATAGACATAAAAATACACAATTATTACCTGGTACCAATATATTGTAGAAAAAGTAATGCATAATTTGGACCAGTGTCCCATTAGCTTATGCCATTATTAGTGGTTGCTTTCATGAGGATGGGTTTAAGCTCTGTGACAATTACCCAGAATTGGTAATAACATGAAATGCTAACATTTTGTTTCGCTCTTGCAGAGTCTGGTACCACTTGCCTGATCTGTCCAACACATTTTTTCATGGCATGTACCTTGCTTGGATTTTCATTGGCTACCTATATACCCAGGTATTCAATTTACAAGAATCAAATAAATATAGACTGAGGTATATTCTTTTCTTACTGTATTTTACAAGCAACAAACTAATACAGAGACATTTGAAGAGATTAAGACCCTCAGTGAACAGTTTCAGAAGTGCCCTGGACATAGTCACCCCTGGAATTCCACTCCATTCTCTTCTTTATATAGGTACATTTATTATGTTTTTATCTTATGCTTGTATAGAGCACTTTACAGCAATGGCCTATGTCTTTTGTTCAAAATGATTAGTATTAGGGCAAATCTGTCTTTGTGTACTTTTTGATGTTCTTTTTTGTCACTGTCACCAAGCACTTGGTGGGGATTATTATTTTCCCACTCTTTTTCACCCTGCAGAGTATAGATGAGGTTAAGAAGATTATTGAGCATCTGTGTCCAACCACCTGTTCTCCAAATCCCTGGTTTTCAAGCTCTTAAGAATAATGCTGGGAATACCTTACGTTCTGTGATTACCAACATGATTGATCTTGTGCTTCCTTCCCCTTGGGGTGGTATCTACCTACTTTGAAGATAACTGTCATTATGGTGGCTCTGTTTTGAAAGACCCCTTCTCTTAAAAAGCACCCATTTAGCTTCTTTATGTCTTTCATGCTTTACTTCAAACATAGATGAAGGGTAAAACAATTAAGACCACATCACTAAGACACATACAGTCTATCACCTTGGAGACCTGTCTTACTTTAAAACAGGTTTTAATGGGAAGGATAGATTGCTTGAACTCTTCTACATGATGTCCGCAAAATGCTTCACTATGGAAATGTACATTCATCTCACTGGAAGATATTCTGTCTGTTGCAGGTAAATTTAAATGTTGTTTGTCTTTCATTTTACTGCACCAGTCTCCAGGTTTAGCTTCCCATGCCTCCAGCTTGGTTTTGCATGTTTGTTTCAGTATTTCCAATTCCTAATATTGGTCCCCCTGTGCTATATTGGACACTTTATCTAACTTGCCATTTATATGTATCCATTGGAGATATTACCCAAGTTTATATGTATGCAAAATCCACGTTCTGCTAGCATTATCAATGTAGATCATCAGTTGCTAACCCCAGCTTAGCTTTTTAAAACATTTTCTGTACAATGTTCAAAAATGTATATCATTATCCCTTTTTCTTAGCAATTCATTGGACTCTTGTTTCATATTTGCTAGTATGTCTTTTGATATTGGAATCATAAAGTTCATAATTTGTTGATCACTCATTTAGTTAATTCAGTTTAATTTTGCTCAATCACTTATTTATTCTTCCAATTCTGGGGATGAAACCCAGCTGTCAGGAATGTCAAATAAAGACTTGAGCACTGACCTACACGTAGCCACATGACCAGTTTTAGAAAGGAGCTCCAGAGCCAGGGAGATAGCTCAGTAGAATAAGCACTTGCCTGACAAGCACAGGGTCCTGATTTCAATCCCCAGTACTGCATAAATAAATAAATAAATAAATAAATAAATAAATAAATAAATAAATAAATAAATAAGAGCTCCTAAAAAGAACAGGCCGGGCGTGGTGGCGCATGCCTGTAATCCCAGCACTCGGGAGGCTGAGGCAGAGGATTGTTGTGAGTTCGAGACCAGCATGAGCTATAAGGTGAGCTTAAGGCCAGCCTGAACTGCATAGTGAGACCCTGTCTCAAAAAGACAAAAAAAAAAAAAAAAGAACCAACTATGCATGTTGCCGATAGTCCAGCGTCTACATTACTCCATTTTACACGCAATTTGAATGGAAATTCTGTACTGAATGTTTATAAAACATTGCTTTACAATTTGACAAGCTATCATGTCTTAGCTTAAACATTAAAAGTTAAAAATACACCTTAATGTAGTTTCCTGTTCATAGAAAAGCAATAAAGCAGTCTTATTTAGAAGGCAACTTGACAAACTATAACAATCGACAAGATTTTGTGCTGTTATTACCTTGAGGTCCTTAAAATGGAAACTCTAATGTTTCAATGTTAATTTTAGTGAAACATTATTGCTATTTGTATAAAATATAATACACTTATATTTTATAATGTAATATAGTTTAATGACATCATTTACAAAATAGGTTAAAAATTCTATTCAAACATCAAAGAATCAAGTATTAAAGGACTAAAAATGAAGAAGAAAAATAGAACACATTTATTGAAGGTTTTGAATTTCATCTTATTGTAGACATGGGGAAACTTGAGCCAACATAGTTTAATGATTTGTCTAACCTGGCATAATTGATGAGCAAAGTAGCAAGAAATAAAAAGGCCCTATGTTATGTCTCTTTTTCTTTCCACTAGTTCATACAAAAAAGAACAGTAAGAAGAACATTGTAAGTTATATAATTGGAAAATATTTCCTAATAGATTAAGGCTGAATAACAGCACTCTTCATTATCTGTGATAAGAAAGGGTACAAAATGATGTGACAATGCCTTTAAAGAACTGAAAGAAAAGTACCTAGTCAACTAAGAATTTCAAACATGGCTTAATATTGTTTAAAAACAAAGGAATAAAAACAAAAAGGTAAAAAAGACAAAAAAAAACTCCTAATTAGTGACAAAAGTATTACAGATTTATTATTAAGAGAATCCAGTGACACAACTATTTAATAGGAATCTTAAACATAAAAGAGAGAAAATTCAATAGAAATGGGATACTTGAAGCAATGATAAAAATTAATCTAGAAACTAGGCAAGAAAAAAATTTATGCTAAGCATTCATGATTTTAAATGTAACAATATTAGTTATTAATTGGAATAGAAACAAAGTTAAACTAAAAAAAGTGTACATGAAACAATTACAGGATTTTTGGTATGGCAATTATATCTAAATAATTTTAGGTTGTGTCCATGGAACTGTATTTTGTGCATTTCAAGGAACCCTGTTAAAAATGGAATTAGAATAAAAAATGGAAACATAAAAGAAAAGACACTGCAAAAAAGAGAACTCAATGAATCCTGTAGGAGACAGAAAAACATGCCGAAACAATATTTGACAACAGAAAGAATACTAAAACATTTCAAGAATTAAAACAACTGCAAAGAAACTCAATATCCACGTAAAGAAAATTAGAATTAAAAATACAGTTTTTCAAATCACATGAAGCTAGATTGAAACATAGGGGTTGAAAATGAAGTAATGAAGGAATCTCAGGCATAGTTAATTTAAATAAAGCAGACATGACAGTATATCTTCATGTAAAATAGTATGTAAAGAAGCATTAATGAGAAAAGAAAAATCATCTAATACTGAACCAAGGTCCAGTTCTCCTAGTTAATAGAAATTCAACACCATTTTATGATAAGTTGCCTGCTCAGGTTAATACAAGTCACTTGTGATAACGAATCATAACCTCCACTTCTTCATCACTGGTCTCTCTTTTCTAAAATAGTTCCTAGTACAACTTGTGTTATTTTTATTTTCTTATTACCTGTCATCTTTTATATGTATCATATTCAATCTAGCAGGAAACACATTTTATTTGGTATAATTTTACGACTCTTAACGTGGAATCTGGTTCATAAGTTATTTCTTTCAAAAATCACTCTTGGAGAAAGAATTGACCCAAATTCCTCCGATATTCTGACCATTGGTTTAGCATAATCCTTTCCAATATCCATAAAGCAGACCATAAGTAGCAGTAAGATGAAGTGTAGCAATTCATGAAGACATGCATTCATAATTAAGATTACAAATTTCTATATTTCACTATTTACACTGTAGATGTCTGAATAATGCAGTTAGCCTTTATATTCCCAACCTAACTTTTTCAACTGTTAAAATTCATTTTAACAATTTTCAAAGACAATAACAAAGTTTAAAAAAAAAAACCTTGACAATAAGACAGACCAAAAATAACAAAAACTAATGGACAACTGAATTACACATGTTAGAAAGCAGTTTATTTTCCTATTACCTGCAGTTTAAATCACATTCAGAAGCTCAAGCACAGTAACATCTTAATATAAAGCCACAGGGATGTGTTCTTTTATTTCTAACATCTCACTTATGGTATGTTAATGCTCCTCTTGGTACAAGTAATGGTACCTCTGCTAGAGAAGGCTCTGCCAGCTCTGAAGGGTAGCATGGAAAGAATAAAAATTATGTTCTTTTATTAAATATTTCTCTGTTATATCAAAAGTCCCTCATGGGCTGATTAAATTCATTAACTGCTAACAGGCATTTTAGCCATTCTTTGCTTTCTGACTAAGATGCCAGTAAGAGGAAAGCCAATCCTAGAGTAGCTGAGCTGCCAAGAATCTAATGATATAGCCTAATATTTACAACTAAATAACACAAATTATAATAAAGGAGTCATTATGGAGGGCCTGTTTCCTAGCTGACACCAGAGGAACTTGGCAATTATTTTTCCTAATCCCTAAAATGGATGCTACTATCTTTATTTTATAGTTTTAGGAATGTGTGTCTTCAAAAGACAGTCAAGGAAGAATTTACAGTACAAAGACAGCTTTTTCTATCTTTACCACTAAAAATTTTTTCATGGAACCATGAATGCCATCAGGTAACAACCTAACATGTTCTTTAATCTCTGAGGACATATAACTTAGAACACTGAGGAAGACAGTCTACACTAATCTTAAAGAAAGAGTAATAATTTGTGTTACATCATTAAGTAACTACAGCTTCTGAAAACTGGTATTTACTTACCTTGCTAAAATAATTCCACTCCATAAAATTTACTATTCATGGACCATCCAATAGTTTTTAGTGTATAATTACAAGTTTCTCCAATCATCACCACTACCAAATTTCAGAATATTTTCATCCATCCAGAAGAAATCTTACAATGAATATCAGTCACTCTCCAGCTTTCTATCCCCTAATAACTACTAATGTATCTTGCACAATTTTGCCTGTGCTAGACTTTTGTTTTTGGCAGAACCAGGGATTGAACTCAGGACCTTGCACTTGCCAGGGAAGCGCTTTTTCCCCCGGGACATCTCCCCAGCTCCTAGACATTTTATATACATGGAATTCAACTTGTAAGTCACTCTCTGTTTAAGGGCCTTATTATTTTTAAGTTTTTCATGATTATTCCATCTTTTAGCTTGAATAGGTACCCTATTTCCTAAAATATTTTAATTGCTGCTATCTAATAAAAGATGAATATTTTTCTCCGATCCAGAGAAAGTTATAACTTTTTTCTATGTGTAATTTAAGAATTTTATGGTTTTGACAGAACAAATTCACATGATACAAGCTCATGGAAAATATCTTTGTTAGCAATGATTTTTCAGAGAGGTTATCTGCTCAAATATGAAAGCAGGAAATCAAGCACAGAACTTTGAACACAAAGGCACGAACTATATTCATTTAGATGACAGATAACAGGAACAACTACATGATCCATTCAACCTGTGAACCTACATGACCCTTGTTTTATATTTAGAATCTAGCTAAGCACCTACAATTCATCAATCCATATAACTTCCAGCAGCTAATGATACCTAGATGAAATGGTGTTTGGACAGAACTGATGGCAAATAACAAGGCATGATACTTGCAGGAGTCGTGTAAGGGCAGCGTCAACAAGTCCTCTTACCACCTGGGAACACAGGCCTAGACTAGGAAGCAACTCTCATTTTTTCCCCCATCTTTTTGTAATACTAGGTAGGACTTACATCCTTAGTCTTGACCTATATGACCTATATTTTTAATCTTTTTTTTTAAGTTTTAAAAGACAGAGTCTCACAAAATTTTCCAAGCTGGCCTTGAACTTGTGATTCTTCCCTCAGACTTCCAAGAAGCTGAAAACAATCTTTTATTGTGAAATCTCCTTAGTTCTAAACATTGAAAACAAATTGAACTTTGTTTTTTCTTTCTAAAATTAAAAGTTTAAAAAAATACTAATACATACTCCAAATGACTTTTCAGTTTCCACTGGCTCAGAGGGACTTCTACACCAAGCAGGTAACCAAATCCTCATTGAGACTTCTAAGGCAAGTAGAAGTCAAAAGAGGATCCGGAAAAAGAATCTTACCTCCTCCTGTTTGCTCTTAATTATGGAAATGTCTATGGAAATGTCCAGCAACTTCAACTTTGGGACAGAGGAATTAAAAAAAGTGAATGTAATATTAAATACTGCATTCTTATCACGGCTGATTACTGAAGTCACCCTTTGTGCATGCTTTGCGAGGTGCTTAGAATAGAATGATAAGCTAGATGGTGGGATCTCCAACTTCAGAAATCTATAGTGGGAGAGTAATACAGCTACACAACCACACAGTACACTAGGATCATTATTTTGCTTACATTGTGTTGAAACTGGAAGGAAGAAGGGAAGCCCATCCCAGAGAAGGCAAACAGGAGAAGTGTTACTGTAAGGAATTTTCAACTGGCAATAGATGGTTAATTAAACATGGGAGACACAGCAAGGAAGGAAGACAAATTAGAAGAAAAGACAGCATTGAAGAAATATACTGCACTTAAGTTAAATACTTTTAAGTTGGCAGAACCTACTTTGGAAGGTAGAAATGGGTAGGGAAAAGAAGTTGAAGTACATAGGTAAGGTAGTTGAACAGGGCTCAGTGTGTGGAGCTGTGTTCAAAATGCTTGCAATCATCCTAAGGAAAGTAGGAATTAATGATAGATACATTTTATATAAAATTAGCCATCCATGTTTGGAAAATCTGTAACATATGTATCATTGAAGGTTACCCTGTTTATGTCATTTGTTCTCTCTTTTTTGCTTCTATTTTTCACTCTTCAAGTTAAAATGCAAATAAATAAATTTTAAAAAAGTGAAAGAGGAACACAGAAGAGAGGGAAAGGGAGATCTAACTACAGAAAAGTGGTTAGCATCATTAGTTTTACAGATCAAGGAAGTGGTTCACCAAGAAATGTGGGTGGCCTCTGAAAATCTGAAAAGAATCCCTTTACAGGAATAGGCTCTACTTTAAGCTACAGAACTATAACATAATGAATCTGTTTTACAACAAAAAAAATTGATCAAACAGTTAACCATCTATTGTTTCTTTCAATAAACTAATAGAAATTGGTAGTACAAAAAATGATAGATGCATTGAAGGCTGTGGTAAACTGATTAAGTTTAGGAAGTGTCTCAGGAAGGTTATACCTACTTCTTGTGTGGGATGGACTGTAAACAACCATGCTAAAATGGGTAGAAACAAAAATTTAATGACTTAGATTCTATTGATAGATATAATGTTGCACCATGCAAAGAAGTTTGGACAATCCAAGTAGGACATGAGGCACTGGCCTACAAGCTGACCCCAGATCTGTCAACATGCCCAGGAAAGACCCAGGGAGCTCCAAATTAGAAGACCTGAAAGCTGCCCTTGTGAGCCCAGGAGAAATAATGAATGTTTGTTGTTTTTAATCCACTGAATCTTGGGGTGATTTGTTACAGAGCAAAAGCTAATCAGTTAAAAATTTTTACTCATTCTTGGCTTAGAAACATATCTTGAGAATCAAATAAAATAAATGTTTTCTTCTACTTTCCTTGAGAGTTTAAAAATATGAGAATCAGAGTTATGCACTGACACTTGGCCAATTTCACCAGGCCTTCTATTGAATAACTGTTTTTTTTTTTTAACTTGTATCTTGCTTGAGAAAAAACTTGGACCTCAATTACTGAATCTTTAAATAAGGCAGCATCTTATTATGCCAGTACAGCTTCTTCTGTTCTGTGTAATTTTAGTATTTTTCCCACAAATGCCTAGTAGGCCCTAACAAATAGTAAATTCACTGAACTTATATAAGGACAGAAAATGCTATGAATCAATTACATCCTTCCAAGAAATAAACCAAAACTTTAATTTCTAGAAACTGTGAATATGATCTTCTTTGGGAAAAGAGTATTTTCAGATGTAGTTAAGTTCAGATGTCATCCAGGATTACCATGGGCCTAATTCAGTGACCAGTATCTTTATAAGGATATAAGGAGGTAGAAATTTAGAAACACACAAACATACACACACACACACACACACACACACACACACACACACACACATATAAAGGTCACATGAAGACAGGAGCAGAAATTCAAATGATGCATCTATAAGCCACAGAACCTCAAATATTAAAGCAACTACTAGAAACTAGAAGAACCAACGAAAGAAAACTCCTTGTACAGCCAACCTGGCACTTGGGTTTGCTCTTGGTTTTGGTACTGTTAACCTTTACAGTTGTGACAGAACATTTTTCTTTTGGTTTTGTTTTAAGACCCCTACTTTTAGGTACCTTGCCAGATTTGTGGGAGAAAAGTAACACAGGGACTGGGGAGATAGCTCAGCAGAATAAGAGCTTGCCTGGCAAGTGCAAGGGCATGAGTTCAATCCCCAGTTCTGGTACAAAAAAAAAAAAAAGAAAGAACACACAATCACCAATTTTAATTTTCTAGGAATGTCTTTTATTAAGAAACAAATTTATGTATATTATAGATGGTGAGTTACTTTTGCAACATTTTATTCCTTAAAAACTTTAATATTTTCAAAGTTCAATTCATTTAATATTTGTATTGATTTCACTGTTGATATATCTTCTTTTAAAGCATCTGGCAGAAGCTTAACAATCTTTACTTAATTCTTAGCACTCTTTCTTTTCTTTCTTTTGTGTTTTATTTTCTGTTTTCTTTTGCTATTGTTATTCTTCTTGCTATTCGAAGCAGGATCTTATTGGCTGCCCTTGACTCATGTGATCCTCCTGCCTCCACCTACAGAGTGCTGGGATTACAGGAGTGCATGTGACACCAACTCTAATAGTCTTTTTTATCATGCTGAATTCTAAAGCTTTTGAATTACAAATTAATCTAAATCTCAGAAAACATACCTCAGGTATCTTCTTCAGAGAATTTGCAACACTTTATTTTCTAATTTCAGGCATTATTTTGTGTAATTTCATTATGTTTATTAAATATATGTCAATATATAATATTGATCTTAAGGTTCCACTCTGAAAGAAAAGGCTCTTTATGTTTCTATAGTGACTAAGGGTATTAATGAAAGGGGAAGTACATGGAAAGAAACTCTTCCCTTCAGGGAAGCTTACCTTTTAGTGCAGCCTGAGAAGCCACATGTTGTGGAGTTTCTATATGTCAGTGATTCCTAAAGTAAAAACAGAAATGCACATGAATTGTTTTTTCAAGGCAGGCTTACAAGTAGTTTGTGTTTAACTATTTTCTCATTCAAAATATAAATTATGAAGAAATGAAAATGCAACAGGTATGGACTTCGGGCTAGATTAGGAGACAGGATACCGGGGTCCATTCTTCACTTTGCTCCACGCAAACTGAATGGGGATTATCAATCTGTTCACCATGCTCTGCCCTTCCTTTGGTAGTGCAAGGGCTCTAGGTGTCGCAGGTATGATGTGATCTTGAGATTCTACTGAATAGACCAGTTTTTATGAAGGTATTGTGTTTACATGGTATTGTGGTCTGTGTCTAGTTCTCCAACCCAAAGATTCAAGCAGCTATGGGGTGGACCTGTAGAGTTTGTGCTTAATTTCTGATCCAGTGCTGGGATTATGGGTGTGAGTACTTTTGGGTTTATGAATGTGAGTGCTACACACACCCTGGGGCAGACAGCCTGAAAACAATATAAGGAAAGGAGAGAGGCTTGTCTGCTGCCACTGTTGCTGCTACTCCTCCCTTTTACTCTTGTTTTGCTGTTTTCTGCCGCTCTCAATGGCTGCCCTCTTCCTTTGCCACTCCGCCTTGGAGCCAGCTGAGTACGGACTGACACCTCCACTAGCTGTGTGCTAAAACCTTTCTTTTCTTAGTTCTGGATGTTGGGTATTTTGTCCCATCAATGACAGAAAAGTAATTGACATAGATGGGCTTTGAAACATAAAAACTTAGCAATGAACTCAGGCAAGATGTCTTCTATGTTTTTAGGTACATATTGTAAATATATACAATGAAGGTGGTAGCAAAATCAGAACATTCTCTTCATATAAAATGACCAATAAAGCCGGGCGTGGTGGCGCAGGCCTGTAATTCCAGCACTCGGGAGGCTGAGGCAGGAGGATTGTTGTGAGTTCGAGACCAGCCTGAGCTACAAAGTGAGCTTAGGCCAGCCTGAACTGCATAGTGAGACCTTGTCTCAAAAAGACAAAAATAAAATAAAATAAAATAAAATAAAATAAAATAAAATAAAATAAAATAAAATAAAATGACCAATAGTTTCTTAAAGCTAATGAATTAAACCTTAGTTGTGAAATAATTTGTAAAGCTACAAAGTTAAATTTCAACTGAGAAATATATTTCACTTTGGACTGTATTTTTTGTAGAAATAATTGTGGGGGCAGGGATATGGCTCAGTGGAATAAGGGCTTCCCTGGCAAGTGCAAGGGCCCAAGTTCAATCCCTGGTTCCACAAAAGAAAAAAATTGCTTTTCCTCTGAATGAAAATATATACTTAATTTTGCAAGAATAAACATATATTTATGCCATCACATTTTTATAATTTAAATTTTTATGTATGTTTATTTTCTCATTCAAATTTCTAGCACAGGTAATTTTGAATCTGAGTAAAGTAACTATTTTGTTTTATATAATGAAAAGCATATTATATATATATAAAACATTAAAATATCTTAATTTTGTACCTATAAAAATTTAGTATATATATATATATATATTTATACTAAATAAATTCATCAAGGATTACATGACAGAAGACTAACAAAACCTATTCAGGCAAATCAGGAAGTTCCTAGAATTTCAGCCAACAAAGTGAGCAGAAAACATTTACAGAGAAATGAAAGCATGACACAGAGAAAAAAAAATCAAACTACAACCTTGTTAATTAATCAGTCAAGTGGTTAAAGTATAACTAGTTTGCATTTAATTAGTTTATTAGCTATGGAGCTGCAGGCAATCAACTGAGCTTTAGTGAAGCTCTTCATTGGTCTGATCTTTGGGGGCCTAGAGCAGGTTCTCAGTTTTAGTCCATTTCCACTCACAAAATTTTATATTTTACACAAGTGTAGTCTGGATTATACTTATGGATAGCATAATCAATTGGGATAGAAATTATACATTTTTGACTAGCCATGAATACATCATCATTTTTTTTTGTGTGTGTCTTACACTGGTTAGCACAATAGTTGGTCTTCGCAGTAAACACCTAATAGTACCGTAAGATTAGTAACATTACCCAAAAGGAAGAGTCAGAGAAGAATTCTTAATATTGTACACTTAGTGAGAAATGTAACCTTTATTTTCTTATCCTATTACTTATTCCAAAAACATAACTTTGCTCAAATGATTATGAAAAATGTAAACATTGTTTTTTAATGGACTTGGAAGAATAGTGAATTGTAATCAAATTAACTGTGAATCACAAATATATCACCATTTCTTGCAACATGTCCTATTTCCAACTGACTGTGTATTAACTAAATTTTAGTACACATGTTAACACTTGCTTTTATTTTTCCTGCTTCGTGGTCTGCCATTGCTGTGCAGCTACGGATGTAACTACAACTTTGGAACCATTCATAGCTGTTGGCAGGAAGTATCAGTGAGAGGAACAACTGAGGCAAAATAGCCTAGAACGTTGATCAACATTTTTATAACATATTGCTAGAAACTTGTCACACGTACAAATATATTTTTCTTTTCAACAACTAAAGATGCAGATCATATTTATCCATCTAGTAGAATGATAAATACTTACTGAAATCACACTTTTATCTCAATAAAATGCTTCTTTTGGTTGAATGTTTCACTTTTAGGACGAATTGCCTGGGGTGGAATATTTGTTCAAATACTTACTAACCACAGGTTTTAAGCAATTCTATTATTGATGTTAACCTCAAATTTAGTAACAATAATATTATCTACCCTTAAATAATTATTTTAATTCCTAAACTTACACTTAAATGTAAAAATTTAGATTAGACATTCAATTTGTAATAAACTCCCATTTTCTAGTAGAGTAGCAAAAAATAGTGAAAACTTCCATTCTTGCTACACTCAGGAATGGGAGCTGTATAAAAGAAAGGCCCAGTCCTCACCTTAAGGAAACACAAACTCTCAAGTGCTTACTCATTATAGAGAACATCAGTAGATTCAATTTTTGAGTTTTTTAATACTTGCCCAGGGAACCTTGGCCAAAATAACTGATCTGTTGAGTGGCCTAACATCTAAGGGTGCGTTCAGCAAACCAGCTAGCTGCCAGTGGAACTAGAAAATGGAATTAGGAAGGAAAGTTAAAGAAAAAAAGTGACTTTCCTCTGCCATGCCTTCATGAAATTTCTGCCCTGGAGCCAGATGACCATGGCTGAAACCTTTCACTCCTTGAGCCAGAATAGATCTCTCTGACTTTAAGTTGCAAGAGCCAAGCATTTTGCCCAGAGATAAGAATGATGACTGATACAGGGAGGCTGTATCTATGTGTTCTACTTTAGCCATCAGTTTTAAATTGCAGCCTCATAGGACCAGGGCTGGAACAGGTGCTTCCAAAATGTGCTGACTATACAATGGCTCCAACACACAGTCTACAATAATGTTAGGCACAGGCTTTAAATCCACAGCATATTTTCACGACTGCCTGTTAAAAGAAGTTGGCAATAATGCTGAAGCTAGTGTTTGGAAGTTTCTAAATCTGCCTTACATCTCTGAACTTCTCTTGGTGAATAGGAATTGCTTGTTTGTGCCTCACACCAGAAGAAAAGTAATTTAGTTAAAACCTTCCATCTCAGATGTACCAGCATGAGTGAAGATGAATCAAGTACACTGACAGCCAACTTCATTCCTTCACTGTGGGAAATCTATAGTATTTCTTCTTTTAAACTATGGTTAAACTTTACTTATGGATTTTGTTATAAACTCTAACAATAAAATATGAAAACTGACAGGAAACTTTCATATACATAAGTAATTAAGTGGATGAATCTCCCTCTACTCAGAATGATTGGTTCTATGAATTTCTCACAAATAAGTTGAGGCCAACATCAATGCATTAGTTATATATTTCAATACAAACCCACAAATACCTGCAGAGCTTCTCACCTAAAAGCAACCAGCAAGGCACAGCAGCTATCAGGCCTATGCCAAAAGATGATTTTACTTGAGGTATCAAAATATCTCCCCTTCTAGACCCTTCAAAAATAGCTCAGATCCAAAAACTTTATGGAATATTTTCTCATAAAAAGCAGAGTAAAATAAATCAAAACAAACAAACGAACAAAAAATTTTAGTTTAAAAGTTGAAGTGAAAGGTAAGATAACTAAAACAATTCTAGTGATTATGTTTGAAATCCATCTGTGATATCTTAATGCTCCTGGTTTAGACAGACATAACATGCAGTTAGGACGGAGCAAAAATTGATCTCTTCACTTTGCAATTGATGTGAGACATATAAAGAAATAAGACCACCACCACTTACAATTCTTCCATCACTGTACTTGATCACCCTGTGTTATATGCCTTCAAACAGGCAGTGAATAAAGCATAGACATTAAAAACAGATTTGAATATAAGATTATTTTTAACTGCTTCAAGAACTGAGGCAAGCAAGGAAATATCCTACCATCCCAGTTACCTCAACTGCAAAACTGGACAAATAGTAACTGTCTTGAAAGCTTTTTGTAAAGAGAAAAATGGTGCCACATATGAAAACATTCTATCCAACAGCACCCATTCAATAAATATACCTGTTATTAACATAATTACAATGTGAATGGATTAGATGACATGAGAGCAAACGTCTGACATTCAATAAACACTTATGCTCTACATGACACTGTACATTAGGGTCTTTTCTCTGTATCTGTTCTATATTGTCTAAGTCAGTGATAGCATTTTCTAACACTGAATCAGCAGGCCTTTATCATGGTTATTTGCTTCTTTCACAGGTAGTTAAAACCCAACCTGAATACTCTATGGGAGGTAAAGGTCACGTAGACATTAAATTTCCATGTTTATTTCTAGAATTTCCATTAGTGTTGCCTGACATAATTCAGTTTTTAACAGGGCTGCTAAACTAATGTTATGCAAGAGATTACACCCCAATGCATTTTTCATTGAAAAATAGATGCGTTTATAATTGTGCTTTCTAGCTACAAGCGAACAAATGGTCATTTGATTCTTTTATCATTATGACAACAAATAGTATCAACCTTCGAGATCACTCCTGGGTCCTCCCACATGTACACACAAAGTAAATACCGATACAACATGATTCATAATAGGCTTTACAGTTATTAAGAGATAATCACATCCTCGAGATATTTCACTGGGCACAATAAGTGGTACCATTAGAATATGATTATCTCTTGATAACAAGGGTCCCTGTAGTTTCCACAAAGTGAGAATAAAGTAATTACCATGAGGAAAATGTGTACTTATTTTACTAAACCTTAAAGCTGACAATTTATGCCAATGAGCAGTGGCTCTCCTTACAATGTCAGCACCACATGGTGCAGGAGGTTTCCTACCAAGGTCACACAGGCTCAGTTACCTTTACTGGTGTGGCTGGAAGGGCCACTTTCTGCCAGAACATGGGCGTTTCTGGAGTTTCTGACTACGATGTACATAGGGATAAGGAGAAACCTAAAGTCAGAGACCCATGGATTGTGTTAAGAGGGGGAGGAGACTGATCATAGCAATGGAGATTACCTAGCTCATCGCTTGAGGTCCTGAGCTTCACATGTTCTCCAGATGTAACATAACTAGGGCAGCTCATTGGAGAGGCTAGAATCATGCCCGTCCCCTCATGAGGTCCCCAGAAAACATAATGTATTCAAAATAGGAACTATCATTCAGAGAACAGGAGAAATAAAGATAGAGTCTTTGGTACTTCCCATGAGGATAGGAAAATTCTTATTCTCAAGACAGAGAGTTTCACTTAAGAGCTTTATTCAATAAGACAATGTGTCTCTTCTAAAATAACTCATAACTGGCCTTTTCTGATCTCAATACAGAAAAGATGAAATGTATTCTTTCTGAGTTCCATAATCAAGGAAATAGATTTAAAAAACTCTCTTCAGTTACTAAAACTGAAGAAAATATTGAATTTGAAAAGAACCATATAAAACACAGACCTAGATTTTATACTCTAAGTTTAAGTCTTATTTTTTCTTAGATTAAGTGAAATTACCTATATCAAATTTTTGGACATCATCATCCTACAGCTACAATTTGTCATTTTTTTATTATTTTATATTTCTTCAATTGACAATGCAAAAATGTAGGTCCAGTCATTCCCCTGTATTGGCAAGAATCCAGTAGGTGACCTGTACTTATAGGTAATAGTAAGTACTAAATATCCAATATATTTTGTCAAACACCAGTACTGAAATTAAATAAAGTCTAGACGTAAACCAATTTAAATTCCTGTAGTGACAAAGTACTCAAATTGGTTTTCAGAAAACGCCTCCAGAATCCACTTGAGGACATTTGAAACTAGCTTCTGAAGACTAGACATGTGCAGAAGCAATGCAGCCTAACAGAACAGCTGATGATCTTTCAATGTCAGAAGAAGGGGGATTCTTTATGTCTGTGTAAAACATCCCTAAAGCTCCTCTTTTCTTACTATCTAAGTAAGACACACCTTCTACCCTCTCATTTACTATATATTAGTCTCCCAGGGGATACAGATATGATCCTACAGCTGCTGGCTTCATAACTGGTTGACAATATCATTAAGTATGTTTTTCTTTTGGTAAAATCTCAGTGTATTATAATATTGGCTTTTATGCACTTGGGCAAAAATATTTTACTTTATTTCTAAGAGATAGTGTTGTTCCAGAAAATGTACAGTATTGTATATATCATACTATATTACTAATAGCCTGTACCCAACATTATGACCCATATAACACTGCCCTCAAAAATAGTCTCTGAAAGGGCCAACAAGATAGTTTAGTGGACTAAGCACTTTCTTACGTAAGTAAGAAAAAGTTTTGATCCCTGGTACCTCATGCCACACCAGCTCTGCCCTCAGATGTATTGAGCCAGCAATGGGGTCTGGACTTGGTGGTGCAAGCCTATAAATCCAGGGCTGAAAACAGGAGTATCACTATGAATCTGAGCTGAATAGTGAGACCCTGCACACACACACACACACACACACACACACACACACACACACACTACCAAAAAAAAAAAAAAAAAACTCTCTTCAAATATGTGGATGTCATTAATTGTTGGTCCCTATAACAGTAAGCAGCTAGAAGAAACTTTGACTATTAATCAGGGGTCAATTTTTGGCAGTCTAGAAATTTTTTTTCTTTGACATAAAGTCTAAATTTCTCACGCTGACTTCAAACTCATGATCTTCCTGCCTCAGTATCCCATGCAGTGAGGTTATATGTATGCAAAACTGTGCTGGACATGGTGCTCTTTGATATTCTAATCAGGGAACATATGGAATATACTCCTAGTATCTCTTAGTTGGGTTGATTTAAAATGGACCAAGTGTCTATTTCTATAAATCAGTCTTAGCAAACTACCACATCTGAATTTAAATCCTGGGAATAAAAAATAAAATTTTCTTTAAAATATTAAGCTTATTCCCAAATATAGTTGTTTCTTAAATTTCCATTAAGAAAAATTATCAAATTTTACTTAATGTAATTCTGTCTTTCCCATTGGGAAGCCATATGGGCAATGTCAATGTGTTGGCAATCTGCAAAGCCAGAAAATGAAATTTTCCAAGGCTTACCATTATTACAGAAGCTGGCATAGTTAGAATGACAACCTGTCACTCTGCATTTCCAAGTCATAAATATGCCAATTTTTGACATGCCACAATTGTTTAAAGTGTCATATTATGTGACTTGGTCTAAAAATATATTGGACAGTTAGAATTTCCTAAAAGTGCTTGTCAGTTACTTGACTATTACTAATGTAGGGGTAAAACTGAAGCTACACCTCTGTGCACCAAATGGAAGAAAGACAAAATAGAGACTAAATATCAAAAACAAATATAGAAAGACTGAAGACAAGTACTTCATAAAGTTAATTTCTGAGAAGAGTCATGTAGTTGAGCATATACAATCTGGGTTGGGAAACTACAATCTCTACTTTCTGAGTGCTCTTCTACCAAGGTGTCCTACCTAAATTGCTCCCTTAGACCAATCTTTCTCATCTTCCAGGGAGGGTCTCTTCAAAGCAGCATCCCAATTCCTCAGGGAGGCTTGAGAAAAGCCAATGGATCCAAAATGTTTGTCTAAATGACCAGCACAGTCAACCAGAATTATAATGCCATCCACAAGGTATATGACACACTTTCCAGGGCCGTCACTGTTGACAACTATCCTCTTACAGTGACTTGAAAGAACCACTAGAGAAAAGACTGAATTCCTGGACAATTGGCAACTATTCCTAAAAAACACATGCATATTCCCCACTTTTATTAGCTATTCCCTACCTCATGTTTTTTTTTTTTTTTTTTTTTTTTTTATCCCTGCACCTACAGCCTCCTGACTCAAGGGAATGAGAAGGTGACTGTGAGTGGACAAGAACCTTCTCCAGTGCACAATTTGGAGCTCAGGATCAATTACTGGTTCAATATTTCTGATAGGTAAAAGGACCTAGTGGGGCCAAAAGCTTGGGAACAAACTTACAACCATTCTACACCTTAGTTTTGTCTTTCATGAAATGAAGCTGCTGGCATCATTTACCTCTGTAATATGTAATGAGGAACATACATTTGTTCTTTTCATATTTCCTAGCTTGCAGCTCCTCAAAATGCAGTAATTTCTAAAATTCTGAGCATTTTTGTCTGCTAATGAGAAGGATGACGACTAGAGCTTCCAGAGAGCCTCAGGATTAAGCCAAAGGAACTCAGCATGTGATCTGAGGGGAGGAATTTTCAACTCCACCCTTTTCCAAGGAGAGGAAAGGGACTGAATGTTGCATTGATCCCCAGTGGCTAAGGACTTACTCATCTCTGGGTAAACAATCTTCATAACTCTACAAAAGTTCAGGGTCTGCAAAAATTAGTAAAAAAAAAGGGCTGAAACGACAGCTAACATTTTGGCTTTAGGCATTCAAGGTCAGTGAAGACTCAAGACAAAAGAGAACTTATACTGTAACATCATGTAACTCAGTTGTGTCCCAAATTTTCTGATCAAGGAGGTTATAGTGCTTCTGAGGAAAGTGACTGACGATGTAGAGTGTGCCTAAGGAAAGTCACATGGAGAGAACACATTCTCTTAGGCTTTCACAGAGAGAAAATTGGTTAAGCAATGGCTGTGACTCATCCACAAGGTTGACCTGGCAAAGGATCTACAAACTACTATACAGGGTTACAGGATAAATCCTGAGGATACATGACTGACCCTACCTGATACAAAAGTTCATTTTCCTATTATATAGGTTTTGTGTTATCTTGGTTTTTAACCATCCAGCAGAAAAGTAAAAAAAAAAGGAGGTGTAAAAAGCAAAGCCATATTAATATGCTGAGCTAAGAAAGTCAACAACTTCTGACATTGCCAGTCCCACAGATAACCCACTACTATTATGTACTACTGGACTTTATTGGATTATTTTGCTGAATCAGAGCATCTACAATATTTTAATTGCAATGAAATACCCATCTCTAACAAAACTAAACAAAAAAAGTGGACACAAAGGGAGGACCATTATGTATCTGTATATACAGAATAGTTAGGATATATATATAGCTACTTTCTCTTAATTCAATGAGAAGAGAGATTTGCACTAATAGTATTTGGATAGGATATCATGTCTACATCTTGTACTATGAATAACCACTAAGAAGATAACAATATGCATTATATTAATTTTTGGTTTTTTTGCAGCAGTAATAATTAAGAAAATAGAAATGCTAATTATTTTATTTGATCATTGCAATTTTTTTAAATTTATATTTTATTTTATTGAAGTACAAGTATCAATTAGACAGTTTTAAGACACCTTAACATGACAGATTCGATAAATTAATACATTGCAAACTGTTTTCATACTGTTTTGGTATCATACAAGGTGCATACATGATATTATATTTGCAGATATTATTTTAGCAGATGTCTCTTATCAGTAAATTAAGAGTGTAGCTGTTTACTTGTCGGGAGCCATTCCAAGATGGCGACCGCTCCTCACTCCCCTGCCCATCGTGTCTGCCAAGATGGCGCCCATATCCGGCTTCCGGGTTCTTGTTGCTGTGCCTGGGCCCCTCCTATCCAGAGAAAAGCCCGCCTTTTTATGATCCTACCAATGCCATTTAAACACGTGTATAATTGTGATTGGTCTGTAAAGTCTATATAGCTTCTTGTATCAGGAAATCCGCCATGCTTGCAC
>PVKA01030819.1:0-26916 GCA_004027165.1 Ctenomys sociabilis | reverse complement strand
AAACAACCAAGATGTCCATCACATGAGGAATGGTTGAAAAAGATGTGGTTTTTCTATATAATGGAGTATTACTCAGCTATTAAGAATGATAAGTTTGAAGCATTTATACTGAAGTGGATGCCACTTGAACATATACTCATAAGTGAAATAAACCAGACACACATATGTAAATATCGTATAGTCTCCCTAGTATAACAAGAGAAGTAGTATTGTATAGGGGTCCTGAATAAACCGTGGAAAGAAGAGCTGGTTGTCGCGTCTTCCTTGCCGGCGAGGTTGCGCGCTACAATACACAAAAAGCTTTTCAGAGTTCTTATCCCCCTGCCTCTCATCTTAAATTCACTTTATACCCTTGCATTTAAAAACAAACCAGGCAAAATGAAGGTACCTCCCCCTCCCCGTGTTGCTACGTGTTGAAGCTGGCCATGAACTATGTAGCCCAGGCTGGCCTCAAAATCACAGCAGTCCTCCTGCCTCAGCTTCCCAATGTTGAGATTACACGTGTGTAAATTAGTTATCTGGAGTTTGCTTTATGGCTTAGAGAAAATAGTGTGGTGATCTGATAAATAGGAGACCGGCTACAGAGACAGCTCTCGTGCAACTCCATCAGCCACAGGCAGCTTGAAGGAAGCTCCAGCCTGCTAGTATCTGTGTATTAAGAGGACTCTTGTACCTTGGAGGGTTCTCAGCTGGTATGAGGGGGAGCTCTGCTTCAGGATAACATCTCACTACATGAAATGTAGGCTCTAAAACACTTCCTTATGCTATCTTTGATCCAAACTTTAGCACCATTTTTTTTTTTTTAAATTTCACTTCCTAGCATCCAAACAGAGGAACCAAGGGTCCACAGGCAAGTGAAATATGTCACAAGCTTCCTTTTATCCTTAGTTTCTTCACAAATTTTATGTAAAAGACTAAGATTGCCATTCTTTTAAAATAGATTCCTGCCCTCAGCCCCAGTGGCCACTGGCAAAGACTTTATTTCCCAATAGATGAGAGAGACGCCTTCAACCTCTTGGTCATAGTTGGAATGAGGTTCATGTGGTCATCTACACACTTGGCCACGCAACTGTCCAGCTGCTGTTTCATCTGAAGCTCTGTTTTCCCTGCGTCCATCGCATCTTTGGCTTTGTCATTGCAGTGCATCGTGCACCGGGCCAGGTGGTCCTGGAACTTTTCCAACTCACTGGTCACCAAGGCCTGGTCCTCAGCTAGAGGCACATGGCAGCGCTCGATCCACTGGTGCACCTGCTGCATGGTCGCCTGGCTGTCCTCACAGCAGCTGGCACTGCACCGGAACATGACGCCCTGGAACCGCATATAAACCAGCACAGCCGAGGGTGGAGTTCGGGACCACAGAGGCAGGAAAGCCCCCGGGCAGCCGCCCGAGCACAGGAGGGAAACCGGGGTGCCATGCGCGGACTAGGGTTTGGGAGTCCGGTCGTGGGGGAGGGTTCCGGCTCTGCCGGGATCTCGTTTTTGGTATTTTCCCCATGATTAAGAAGTTTAGATATAAAAAAGTAGTTTGAAAATCTTCTCTGAAACAGCTTGTGCTAGATGGTGAATCTGTAACACCCTGTAGGGTATCAGTAAATCTAAGTATTACAGAAAATTCAGACAAAGAGAGAGAAAAGATTATTTTAGCTATTCCAGTAAGAAAGGAGCTAGACCAGTTATTCCCTAAATCCTGTGTAGTATTTCTGCATTAATAATAGAGCTTCAGAATGTTATATATAGTTAGATTTTGTGTAAAATTACTTGTTTATTCATATTGTTTCAAATATTTTTTAGTTTTTTAAAATTTTTGTCTTCATATTCTGCAGGGACTTAAAGTCTAACATATCAATACTTGATGGAAAATACCTATTGCATATTATGCCCAAGATGTATGATATTCAGATAGTTAGGTTAAACTCAACTGCAGATGTTGTAGGGTAATAAGCTTTTCTTCTGGAGGGTTAACAACCTAAATTTGCAGACCAAAAATCAGAAGAAAAGAAAGACTGCAAGGTTAGCAAATATTTTGGCCCTAGCCTTTCAAGGTCAGTGATGACTCAGGACATAGGAGATCCCATACCGTAACATTATGTAACTCAGTTGTGTTCCAAATTTTCTGATCAAGGAGATTATCGGGCCACAGAGGAGTGTGACCGATGATGTAGAGTGTGCCTAAGGAGAGTAACAAGGAGAGAAAACATTTTCTCAGGCTTTCACAGAGAGCAAATTATTCAAGCAATGGTCATGACTCATCCACATGGCTGACACTAAGAAAGGATCTACAAACTGTGGTACAGGGGATTTGACTGACCTTATCAGATACAAAAGTTACATTTCTTGTTGTATAGGTCTTGCTTTATCTTAGTCTTGACCATCCAGCAGAAAAGTATGAAAACAAAGTATAAAAAGTAAAGCTAGAAGCTGACATAATATCCTGTCCAACCACCATTAGTGCAGATCTTGCCTCTCATAGAATTATGTAGAAGCACAGCATTATCTATCCCAACTGTACTGTCTATACTACTACGGTCATCCACTAGGAAAATAATTATTGAATTTTTGATATAATTCAGGTATAAAAAATAAGTAAGCAGCTACACTCTTAATTCACTGATAAGAGATATCTGATAAAATAATATCAGATATAATATCATGTATACACCTTGTACAATACCAAAATGTTACGAAAACAGTTTGCAATGTATTAATTTATCGAATCTGTATTGTTAAGGTGTCTTGAAACTGTCTGAGTGACATTTGTACTTCAATAAAATGAAAGGAAAAAAAAAAAGTAAAGCTACATTAATATGCTGAGTTGTAAAAAGCTCAAGTCAACATCTTTGGACATTACCAGTTTTACAGAAAAGCCACTACTATTGTGGACTACTGGACTATCTTGGGAGATTCTTCTGGATTCAAACACCTACAACATTTCAGTGACAATGGAATTGCCCTCTCTGGCAAAACTAACCAAAAAAGTGGGATAGAAATGAATGACCCTTTTGTTTCTGTTTACTCAAAATAGTTAGGATAGATATATAGCTCCATTCTCTTATTTCAATGAATGGAGAGGCTTGTTATAATAGTGTTTGAGACAGAATATCATGTCTGCATCTTGTACAATGAATAATCACTATGACAACAATATGCAATGTATTAATTCTTAAAAATGTGCCAGCAGGTTGTCTCATTGATATTTGTTTCTCAATAAAATTATTTAAAAAATAATAGAGCTTCAATCACGTTTTGTCTTTGCAAAAAAACCTTGAATTCATGGACCAAACATGGCCCAGGTATCTGATGAATGCCTACTTTATTGCTTATTGGAATATGTGGAGCTGAGGGGTGAGGTGCACTCAGCCATTTAAGTCTGATTTACTCACAGCGAATTCCCCCTGTTTGCATGCTAGCCAGATCCTAGGAACACATGGGTTAATTCTTGTGCCAGAGCCACTGTGTTCTGGCCCTTTAGGTACCAGTAGCTGCTACAATTGTCTATTCATAACTGGTCAAGGTCCCCAGACTTTATAACTCACTGCTGGAGAGCAGGGATGGGGCAGGTCTCTTTTGCCTTCCCTTCCCATAATGACAGCCATAAATCAAAGGTAACTAATTGCTTCACTCTGCAAGAGATCCTTCTGCCATTTAAGGTCGCTGGGGCACACTTTCCCACAGGAATCCAGAGAAGCAGCCTATTATGAGAGCAAGTGTCTCTGGGAAACAGCACCAGAACCTGGGAGACCTGGGAATGTTTGTCACTAATGGTCCACCTGGACAGCAAGGAGCAGGGATGTCTCTCACCATCAGGATTTAACAGCAAACTCTTTTACTTTCTCTTTTTTGTCCTCTTCCTCCCAGATTAAAACAAAACAACTAAACACTAAACAACTATAACCAAAGTGATGGTAAGTTACTCCATTCCCCTCTATTAATTTCTGTGACTAGAAAACCTAGATTTGAACTTCTGTGCCTCCAGTCTCTGCTGCACAAGTTTGGGTACTTGGCCTTGCCTTGCAGAACACCTAGGCTCTGCTTCCCAAGCAGTCAGGCATGATGCTTCACATGAAGTGCTGCAGATAATGAGGCAGCATTATCTGTCTTTGTCCATATCAAAACATATATTGCTTTCTTTTAGAAAAGGACTTGGTACACCACCAAAGCTTGATGAGTTTAGCTCTGCAATGTGATTTAGCCTCATAGTGAGGTTATGAAAACAGAATTAAGTACCTGCTCATTGCATGTGTCACCTTTCTGCTCCATTCAGCTTAACCCAACATCTTCTATGCCTCATCCCAGTCTCACTTGCTTTTTTGAAAGAGCCTGGGATTTGGATTCAGAAATCCTTGGATTTAGCCTCTCACTCTACCACTTACTGATGGCATCCTTTTGGATACATCTACTTCTGGTTGTAAGTGTCTCACTCTTTAAATGTAAAGGGCTGGTTTATTTGATCAGTAAATTGCTCTCTTGGTTTATAATCAAGTTCTTACAGAATCAAGTTCAGACATTTAGGATTGGAATCTTGAACTCTGGACACATCTTAACCTAAAGTTTGTCACTTGCAAAGTGGGAATAATGAAAGCTCCTTATTTATAGGAAAGCTGAGAGAAAGTGAACAAGTGAAGCATTTCTTAGGTGAGTTATACCACAGTCTATTATTAATAGTAACACTAGCAGTAATAGTTCTATTACCTTGAATCAAGTAGTTCATTTCTACCTTTTCCTGAGTTCTAGTCACAGTGTTTCTTTGTGTGTGTGTGTGTGTGTGTGTGTGTGTGTGTGAGGTAGGTGGGTGTATTGCTTTATACAGATATTGTATCTATTAAAGGGATTTTAGTCAAAAGGAAGTATTTGAAGGGTGAGAGGCTTTCTGTGTACCCTAGTAATCATACCACTTGGGCCTCTGCCTGCACAAATAATCTATGAAATGTGTTTATGTGGACACCTGGGTTGGATGGTAGGCTGGAATTTTTTTCTAGAATCCCAGAAATTTCAGATTGGAGTCTAGAAAGGCAGATACAGAGAGAGGCAGAGATAGGGATACAAGGACAGAGACAGAGATACAGAGTGAAAAGAGGCAGGCAGAGACAGAGAAAAAGGAAATGTGAATTAGGGAAGAAAGAAGAGAGGAGGAGAAGAGAACTAGGGAGGGGCAAGGAAGGGGTCGGGTGGGGAAGGGAACTGAGGACAGGAGAGGAGAGGAGAAGAAAGGAGAGAAGAGGAGAGGGGAGGAGAGCCCTGGTCTGACATTTTTGTTTTAGAAAATAAAAAGGCTTCTCAGCCTTTGCTTTGCTTGCTTGGCATTATTATTCAAATCAGTCCCAATCTGAGGGGAGCAGACATCAATCAGGCAGACTTGCTTGGGCCTGTGGGCTTTAATTACCCTGTGCCTTTCAACTATTCACACCCAAAGGAAATCACTGCAGCCCAGGATCTGGAATATTTTCTCAGAGGAAACATTCAATGAGTAAGAAGAGCAAAATCTGTGAAATGTGATGGGAATTGGTATACAGTCATAACTGGAGGCAGGCCATGGAAATGAAGGGTTAATCTAACTAAGAACATATACACCCTCAAGTTCTGAAGAGTTCTGAGTACCCTGTATTCTCTTATTCAATATCTTTTACTTGTGACTTGTAAGCTTCTAGAGTAGAAATCCTTCTAAGGATAGTCATAACCTCTTGTTTCACAGGGACCATAATGGAGACTTTGTCTAATCATCCATCTGAAGTCTAAATCCCCTGTGCATTGTCATTGTGTTTTCCGGGGAAACAGAACAACTAGGAAATAGAGATACATAAAGGAACAGATTTATTAGAGGAATTGGCTCATTTGATTATAGGGGCAAAGAATTCCCATGATCTTTCATTGCAGTTTGGAGATCCAGAAGGCCCAGTACTGTACTTCAGTCTGAGACTGAAAGCTTAAGAATGAAGAAATGGAAAGGAAAGAACTATAGCATAATCTTGGGTTTTATTAAAAAACCAAAGGAGCCAGGATATTCAAGAGCAAAAACAAATAGATGCCTCAATGCAAGCAGAGAAAGTGAACTCTCCTTTCTTCCTCCCTTCTCTTTTCTCATGGTCCTCAGTGGATTGGAGGATGCTTGCTCACACCAACTAATAGCAGTAGACGTTTCTCAGTCTACTGATTCACAAGCTGATCTCTTCCATAACATCTTTATAGACACCCAAGAAACAATGTTTTACCAGCTGTCAGGGCATCTTGTTATGTGATCAAGTTGACATAAAAATAATCACAGCACGTATGAGGTTTTGTAAAGAGGTCTGCTAATCTCTGCTTTGGTGCCTCCGGCAATAGAATATTTTCCTTGTCTAGTGGATCTTTGATTAGCTATCTTTCAAAATTTCCCAAGGAAAATGTTCTTCCTGCAGGTCTCATATTTTGGTTTTATAATCTTTTCTGTATTGTTCAGATATATACATGAATTTCTTTTTGGCAGGAAATTGAACTCAGGCTCTTGTGCTCACCAGAGAAGCACTTAGTCCACTGAGCCATCTCTCTGGCCCCCATACATGAATTATTCCCAGCCTAGATGTTCATGTTCTACCTCTATACTCCTTTATATCTGTGTACTATCTGTGATATTTCCTATTTACCATGTTTGTTTTAGCTGACCTATTTTTTAAACTGAGGCATTTTAGTTTTGTTTTCAAAATTATCTATGACATTTGAGTTCAAAGAGGAAGGATTTTATACAATACATATAAATTAATGGATATACAATGTAACATTATCTTCCGTACCATTATACAGCACACCATATATCTGAAATTCAAATAATGCTGCCTCAGATATTTATGTTGATTAATTATTATATGCCAGTTACATGCTTTATATGTTGTCTCAGTGAACATCCATATTGTAACAATAACTCTTACAACTCAGTAGGTTTCTTTTTTTTTTTTTCAGTCTGAGAATTGAACTCAGCACTTGTCCATGCAAGGCAAGCACTTTGCTCTCAGTTTCTTTTACATTTGTTTTCTAGATGAAGAAGAGAAGTTCAGAGAGTAAATACTTGCTTGAATTTACACAATCAGTGACTATAAAGGTTGAGACTTGAATTTATGTCTTCTGCTTTCAAATGCCAAGCTTTGTCCAGTAGTCCACAGACTGACTGAAAAACTATATTTATCCTGGAAATAATTTGTTTCCAATTGCTTACTGCCTTTGTTTTAGAACAAGATATCCTTGTCTCCCAACAATCTATTACTGGTTAAAACAGTTGTTCATTCTTCAGTGACAGCTCTTGCATGATCTAAGTAGCCAGCTAAGTTGACAGACACAAATATGGCAGGTGCATATTAGCTACGATTCTTTTCTCTTGAGGACTGTCTTCATTGGTAATGGAGCCCAAGGAACACTAGCCACAGAAAACAGCTGTGGCTATAAAAATTTGGCATCTTAGGGGCAAGGGACAAGAATAGCTTTCTCTCTAATCCTTTCAACCTTTCATGTGCTATTTTGAAGGTATACTGTATACCATGTAGTAGGCTAGTGGAGGAAGAGAATTGATCAGGAAGAGAAATGATCAGGACAAGTTGCAAGAAGCCAAAAGACCCTGTCTTCTCACTCAGGATTATAATGATACAGAGAGCTTCAGAAAAACAAAAGTGAAATCCTCTTGTCTCTTCCTTTTAGTGTCCTGCATTGGGTCTTTAAATTTGAGGGATCTACTATATTTTAGTTCTTTATAAATTTTAGAGGGCAGACCTTTTTCTGAGTATTTATTAGTTAAGAGTTGTCTTTTCACTGTGTTGATAATTTCTTTTGACATGCAAAAACTTCTGAATAAGAATTGGTTCCAGTTGTTAATTCTTTCAAGTGTTTCTCATGCAAGCATGTTTGTACATGAACTCTTTGCCTACCCCTATGTCTTCAAGAGTTCCTCCTACTTTCTCTCCCAGGAGATTGTTTCTGTTTTAATGTTTAGATCTTTATTCCATTTTGACTTTAGCTTAGTGCATGGTGTTAGGCCTGGGTCAAATTTTAGTTTTCAGCCAGTTTTTCCAGCACCATTTGTTAAAGAGGCTGTCTTTCTTCCAGTGAGCATGTTTGGCTCCTTTGTCAAAGATCAGGTGGCTGAGTGTGTTTGTAGAGTTGCCTGCTAATTATTAAAGGCTAAATTACTTTACAGACTTATAAACTTTATTATTTTTAAATTTTTTTATTTTATTGAACTACAAATGTCAATCAGACAGTTTCAAGACACCTTAACAATACAGATTTGACAAATTAATACATTGCAAACTGTTTTCATAATGTTTTGGTATTGTACAAGGTGCATACATGATATTATATTTACAGATATTATTTTAGCAGATATCTCTTATCAGTGAATTAAGAGTGCAGCTGCTTACTTATCTTATTTTTTATACCTGAATTATATCAAAAATTAGTGACTGATAAACTTTATAAAACTAGTAGTAATATAAATAATGTTTATTCTTGGAAATGCTGATACAGTTTTTTCTGGTGGAGTTATACAGTTGCATCCTTTAGCAGTCTGAACTTTTGGCTACTTATATATGTGAAGGATCTTTGGATTCTCCTGTGAAATTGTGTTTTACATTTTATTTGCTTTTTCATTTAATGAGATAGGTCATTATATATTTTAAAAATACTAATAAAGTTAATTTAAAAATTCATTTTGAAAATCTTTAGCACACTTTTTATTTGTAGACGAAGTATGATTTTTCAGATTTCTTAAAGTTATACCCTCATACACAGGACTTCATTTACTTTTGTCTGGTGTTAATTTAATTTCATTTCATTACAGAGCTTTGTGCATGGCCCTTATAGCCTGCAAATTCTAAGTCGGCTTCCAGCTGCCATCTTTCAGTCTTCTGCTTTACCAAATGCATCCTGTATTCCTAGACTCAACATTTTTAGACTCAGAATTTGACTATCATATGTATTTTGTGTGTAGTTTATATAAGTGAGTGTCTTGGTTACTTTTGTTTCCTTGCTATGACAATATATCTGACATGCAAAATTAAGGAAGAAAGGGTTTATCTAGCTCACAGTTTGTGGAGGTTTCAGTCTCTGATCAATAGTTCCAGGTAGGAGAATACAGCAAAAGCTCCCTTTGGGGGAGCAAGCCCCTTTCTCTCCCTTTATTGTAAGCAGGCTACATGCCCACACCATCTTGGTGCCTTCCTCTTGCACAGGCTCAGGAGGCTTACAAAGCAAGGCCTCAGGCCCCTGCTGTGTGGCTTAGTTAACTTTCTGAACTCAAGTTGAAACAATAAATCAACCATAACAGTGACGAGCAGTAGTTTTAAGCAAATACCAGCAATCCTTTAAAAGATAGTTTCTGGAAATGCTTATATGAAATAAATGGCCTCTTCAGCCTTCTACTGTTCTTATTGACTTATGTTTAGTCAATATGACCTTAGCACCTCCTTCTCTCCTGCCAACAAGTTCAAAATAGATCAAGGATGAGCTACAGAAAACCTTGAATTTCCTGGAGCCATAATACAGCCATTCCTGATGATGTGACAATTTCTCTTGGGTACCTTTTGGCATGCGTGTTCTAGGCTTCCTCCCAGACCTGTGACTCAGACTGCCATGCTGTGAGTGGCTGTTCTTTTTCAGAAAATTATTATCCACAAATAGCCAGAAAAGCACTTTCAGAACCTTCAATCTTGACTGGTAGTTTTCAGCCTTATTTTTAAAACACTTACTCCCTCTTTCAAGGGCTATATCTCACAAGGTCTCTTTTCCAAACTAGAGGAAAGCAAAGCTGTTTATGAGGATCGGAGAGACAGAAAGGCCTAGAAGTGTGTCACTTCTCACATTTCTGTGTATTCACTTCAGCCCTGTTTTGGGAAACTGCTTCCAATTAAGGATCTAAATGACTTCCAAGTAGGGTGGTGCATGCGTGTAAACCCAACACCTGTGAAGCTATGGCAGGAGCATGGGTATGAACTTGAGGTCAGCCTGGACTACACTGTGAGCTCAAGGCCAGCCTGAACTACATAGTACAAAACTATCTTTAAAAGAATTGGACACACACACACACACACACACACACACACACACGTCTTTGTGTGTGTGCGGGTGTGTGTGTGTATCCAATTTCTACAACCTGTGACCTATGATTAAGACCTCTGCAAAAGTTTGTGTGTGTGATTAAGGATCTTAGGTGAGATGACCCTGGTGTCCTCTTACTGGCCTGCCGCCATATATGATGTGTCTTCACAGGGCAGATCAGAGGCAGACTCACACATGCAGTCATACAGATGCACAAAAGGCAGGGCAGGGGCTGAAGTGATGCTTCCTTCCACAGAGCCAGGCATACCGGGGCAGCCAACAGCAGCAGAAAGAGGCAGAGAGCAGATTAATTTCTAGAGATTCTGAAGAGAAAAACGCTCTTCTTAAATCTGTACTTCTATCCCTAGAAATGTGAGAGAATTATTCTCTATTTTTCCTAAAGCCATCAGTGAGTGGCAATTTATTACAGCAGCCACAGGAAACAAATATACCATGTAATTAAAAAATAATTTTCCAAGGCAGTAAAGTATTTCTGTTGTTGCTACTCTCCAAGAAGACAATTATTGATTATTGCCATCAGGCCCCTCTGGGGAGTAACAGGCCTACTATAGCATGTAGAATCATCATCAGAGCAGCACCTTGCTCAGTCTTTCTTCCCTAGAGGACATAATGACCGCCCTTCAGCTAATTTGAGCTTTAATTGCCTATGGGTCAATTCATCCTTGAAAGGAACTTTTGTTCCAGAAAATCTCAGTTACAGAGTATGTGCCTTTTCTTGTCAGATTTTCCTCTGCCAGGACAATATTTATTTCTATGCTGTTGATCTACTCCCATGAATTTGGTTGTATTTTATTGTATATATATATTTTTTACTTTAAAAAATATTATTTATTTTTTTAATTGAAGAACAAATAGCAATGAGACAGTTTCAAGACTAATTAACAGGATAGAGTCAATAAATTAATACATTGCAAACTGTTTTCATAACGTTTTGGTATCATACAAGGTGCATACATGATAGTATACTTATATACATTATTATAGTAGCTGTCTCTAATCAGTGAATTAAGAGAGTGTAACTATATACTTATTTTATTTTTTACAGCTGAATTATAACACAGATTCAACAATTAATACTTCCTACCTTGTTATCTTTCTAGTGGTTGTCCATAGTACTAGGAGCTGACATAATATCTTGTCCAACCAGTATTAGTGCAAATCTTGCTTCTCACAGAATTATGTAGAAGCATGGTGTATTTATCCTAACTGTACTGTTTATACACACACATCATGATTCTTCCTTTGTATACCGTTTTTTTTTGGTCTAGATCTGTCAAAGATGAACATTCCATTGTCATTAAACCAATTTAGGTGCCTGAACTCGGTGACACAATCCAACACAGTCCAGCATTCCACAATAACAGTGAATTATCTGAAGAAGTTGTTGACTGTAGCCATTTAAAGCTCAACTTATTATTATGGCCCCACGTTACATACCTCATTTTTATACTTATCTGCTGGATGGTTAAGAAACAAAAGCTACATCTTATGGTACATAGGGCTTGATCTATCTCGGTCTTAATTACCCAGCAGATAAGTATAAAAATGAATTTGGTTTTAGAGAGATTGACATGCAAACAGTTTGAAAAAAGAAGAGTCTTGGTGACTCCACTGTTCCAACACATGGCCACAAGGGCCCCACAACTTCTGCTTCTGAGCCCTTGGGCACACAGCTGCAGGGAATCTCATGGCTCCAGGTCTTTGTCTTGGACCTCTGGTTTGTGGCCACCAGCACTACTGTTGGAACGAGGAGGCTGTGAGGTCCAAGGACCTCTGTGTGGGACAATATATTATAAAGATCCAACAATAAATGATGCTACCTAAGGATCAGTTAAGTGTACCAACTGCACAGCTCAAGCTCCTTGTTCCCCAGCACCCAAAGTAAGGTAAGATCTCAGTGGCAATGAAATACATGTTACTAGAAATGAACTTAGTCTTCTCAAACCCATATATTGCCAAAATGCAAATGGCTACCCAAAGTGGTGCTGCTTCTTTTCCTTGGAAGACCCAGAGCAGATTGATTTTACCTTAGGTACCTTAGAAGTAGGCTCACAGTGGCAAGTTGCAATCAGGTGTGAGAGGATACGAAGGGCTGTCTGTACCCTGCAGAACCAGAGCATCCCGTCAGGAGGAAGATGGGGAGCTCACTGCAGAATCCCACTGGAAGCTGAAGGGACTAATTTGAAGAGTCTGTGCTGAAAGTCAAGAGACAGATGTCCAAGGTGCAGGTGAAGGCAGGGGCTCCTCTGAGGAAACAGAAGCCAGGCTTCTTCCTTTTTTCCCCTTTTTATTCCATTCAGGCACAAGCCTATTTGTTGGTGCCATTTACACCAGCATGGATCTTCCATCTTTTGTATACCCACCTGGTCACACCCAGAGCTATAGTAAGCCAGTCAGCAGGGCTGTTTCTTAAGCCAACTGATACAGCAGTTAACTGTCACACAGAGGCAGGAGGATTGCCAGTTCAAGCTCCACTGGGGCAATCCGACAACTTAATGAGTTCCTATCTCATTAAAGAAACTAAAAGCCAACCAAAGAAAAAAGTCTAAAAAAAAAAAAAGGCTGGGGATGTTGCTGAGTATGAAAATCCTGGATCTAATCCCTAGTACTGAAAAGAAAAATAAAAAGGAAAACTTAGCACAGGGTCCTGAGTTTAATTGCCAGTACTGAACAAAAAAAAAAAAGAAAATTTAATTTAGAGATCTGAGTGAAGAGGCTAGGGGCCCTGTCTGGTGTCCCCAGGGCTGCCTCTCTGTGGTCACAACTGCTCCAATCTGTCCCAGAGTGAGTCAAAGTCATCTTTTGACTGTGAGGCTGGGTTCCATACATATGCCAATTAAATAGAACTTGACTACAGTGTAAAGTCTGTTGTTTGTTTTACAAAAATATACTAAATAGTCTTCAGTAAGAAGTAATGTACCTTTTTTTATTTTGTGGCAATGAAGCTATTATTAAATCCATATGACATACATATTTGAATATAGAGTGGCATTTTTACAAATGAATAAGTTAAAACTTGTTTTAAAAATTGAATGACACTTGCAGAAAAATAAGTGAACTTATAGAAGTAAGTACCAAGACCATTTCCAGTTATTGTTTGTGTGCAGGATAATAGATACTAAGGCTGTGTGATATAGGGTTCAAATAATAATCTCTAATAGGTAAACATGCTTAAGTTTTGATAGAGTGTTGATGTAGTACTATAAAGTTTACAAAGTACTTTTCTCTCCATTCTCTTACTTCAGCCTGGCAGATAAACCAAGCAGTAGTTATCAGTTATCATAAAATGAATTGTGTCCCCTCTGAAAATTAAACAATACCTTTGTCTACAAGAAACTAGGAGAGGCCACTAGGACAGAGATTTCCTTCAAAGCCCTGAGAAGCTGTTGGATTGTGTTGTTGAGTGCAGGCACCTAAATTGGTTGAGTGACAATAGAGTGCCCATGTTTGACAGGTGTAGACAAAGGAAGGGGTATAGAAAGGAAGAATCATGATGTGTGTGTGTGTATGGACAGTACAGTTGGGATAGATATGCCGTGCTTCTACATAATTCTATGAGAGGCAAGATTTGCACTAACGGTGGTTGGACAGGATATTACGTCGGCTTCTAGTACAATGGACAACGACTAGGAAAATAACAAGGTAGAAAGTATTAATTATTCAATCTTTGATATAATTCAGGTATAAAAAATAAGATACGTAAACAGCTACACTCTCAATTCACTGATTAGAGACATCTGCTGTAATAATGTCTGTAAGTATAATATCATGTATGCACCTTGTACAATAACAAAACATTATGAAAACAGTTTGCAATGTATTAATTTATCGAATCCATCCTGTTAAGGTGTCTTAAACTTGTCTCATTGATATTTGTCCTTCAATAAAAAAAAGCCCTAAGAAGGAACCCACTCTTCCAATGCCCTGATTTTGGACTCGTAACCACTGGAAGTGGTTAAGACAATAAATTTGTGTCATTTAAGCCCCACAGGTTGTTGCATTTTATTATGTTAACCTTAAAAATCTAGAGTATCCATGGAGTTTAGGAAGTGATTTCATATCAAGAGTGTTTACCAAGATCATTTAAGAATGAATCCTGTAATAAAATATCAATCTTTTGAATCCCAGTATAGTGATGTGAAAATTTCAGGGTTTTTGGCACTAGATGTCAAAAGTGAGTCAGAAGAGATGAGCATGATGAGAAGCTCACAAAGCCAATACATGCATGTCTAACTGGTATCAGAGCCCTACCAGCTGAGACGATAAAGGAAAGGACTCCAGGTAAAGTAGCCAATACCCAAACATCCATGAACTCTGCCATCCAGTACACAGATGAGTTGTGAGGTTGGTAAGAATATGCCAAGGGTAGCAAATAATCATTGTTTTAAAGGTTAGAAAGCTGTGGTTTAAGGGCTAGGGAGGCAAAAGACTTGATAAGTGAAAGCAAAGCCCACCTCCTCAGCTGCCCAAGAACTCATTAGGAATAAAGTGGGACCTTTGTCATTTTTGTATTGGGAATCTTTGTGGTTTGAGATAACTTAGACAACAAAGCAGACTCTTTTGTGGACTGGCCCAAGCATATCCCTAGAAGTAGGTGAGCCCCACTTCTGGCTCATATGAGTCACCTTTGCTCATGAGTCTGTCTCCTTTAGTTCTTGTTTTCACAAGTGGGCATGATAAAACCATGTGCCAAAAAGAAGGATATATGCCAGTTGATATTCTCTGTCTGTCCAATGATGGAAGCCCAGGTAAGGGGAGCACAGGCAGTAAGTTCATTGGATTGCATGGAAGAAAGTCAATCAAGGAACTTTAAGGACCTAGGGTTTTATCGTATCTTTCATATTGACAAAAAGACAAGAATACTGGAGATGCAATTGTTCTTCTCAGAGGCTTGGATATTCTCGGCTGTTGGGGGGATTACTACTGTGCACTGATGTGGAGGTTCCATTGCTCATCAGCAGAGCAAGTGTCCAATTTGCTTACAACCTCTGCTTCCCTTTCTCTCTTCTTAGATGATTTCTTCTGGTATCAGCTTCAGGAAAACAGAGAACCCTAAGGATGGTAGAGCTATGGTGGACAGGGAACGTTCTAAGGCAGGATGGAGAGCGCACTCTTCAAAAGCTTGCAAATGCAGATGACCTGCCAACTTACTGTTTGAATAATAGTTAAAAGATTTTGATCCAAAAACTTCAGATATGAAAGAGGAAAAGGTAAAGACTTATATTTAGTTCATATCTCTAAGAACTTATTATGGACTATGCACTGTGCTTGATACTTTGGTTTGTACTTATTTTCAAGCTGCCAATAAATTCCTTTCTGAAAGAGAGTTATGTTTATGGAATTTTGGGGAATCACCTTGATTAATGGTTTCTTTACATGTATTTGAAGTCCTCCCTGAACCCTACATTTATGGGCTGAAGCCAGAAATAGAAAGATCTGAAGTACTGTGTAAAGAAGGTGGTGAATGTTGAATTTTTGAGCACAGCCCAAGAAGAAGGGATTGTAGTATCGTGCAGATTACTCCTTGCAATGACTTTTTGAGAGAGATACCATTGCTATCTTCTCATCCGTAAATAGAAGAGTGCACAATGAGGATTAGTAGCGTTGGTTGGGTCATACGGCCAAATAGTGTGAAAAACACTATTTGAACACATTCTATATCTCTATTTGCATTTGTAACCATTAGGCTATACTGCTTAGAAACACTGGCCATTAGTATGTATCTGATGAAATAACTGAAAGTAAATCTTGAATTTTCTGAGGTACATTTCTCCTCAGCTTAAATAAATGCTCAAAATCATTGGACCAATAGAGAAATGAAAATTAAAATAACACTGATACTCCAGCTTACCCAGAAAGAATCCTCATCATCAAAAAATCAAATGATAACAAATTCTGGATAGGGTGTGTGGCAAACACACTGTTGCTGGGAATGTAAGCTTCTAGAGCCACCATAGAAATTAGTATGGAGTTTCCACAAAAACTCTGAAATTAAAAAGGGCTGGGGAGATAGCTCAGTGGTCTAAGTACTTGCCTGGCAAGCACAAGGACCTGAGTTCACTACCTGGTACTACATGTCATGCTGGCCCTTGAATCCTGGGTGCACAGTGCCAGCCACCAAAACAGGGTGTGGTGGCGCACACCCATAATCCCAGCACTGGACAGGCTGAGATAGGAGGACCTCTGTGAGTCCAAGCTGCCTAGTGAGACTCTGTACCAAATAGAAACATAAATACAAGATTAAAAAAGTTCTACTTAACCAAGCTTTACTCCTTGTAGGCATCTTCCTGAAAGAGTTAAGAGTTAATATATGCATACTATGATAATAACAGCATAATACATAATAGCTAAATCTTGGAAGCAGGTTATATGTCCAACAACAGATGAATGGATAAAGAAAATGTGGTACTTGTGCAGCATGGAGTACTACTGTATGATATAGGTGAGTCATCTGTAGGCAAGTGGATGTACCTTGAGATCATAAATGTAATCAGATACCATAATCTTAAGTACCACAAAGTTTCTCTTAAATTAGAAAACCAGAATATACATAAAGAACATAATAAAAGATAGATAATAGGACGTATGGAGATAGATCTTTCTCAAAGGGGAAAGGGATCTAGAGGAAAGGGATGGAAAATGAAAAAAAAGTAAATGCGACATGTTATGTGCATATGCCAACTTCTCACAGGAATGGAAACATTATGTAGTACACACATGCACTAATAAACTAGAATAAAATTAGAAACAGAATATACTTTCTCTTTAGCAGCTATAAACAAGTAGTCTAGGTTTTGGGAAGCCACCATCAATCAATGCAGAAGATGACTCTGAGGTGGAGAGTGGATCTGCTTCCTCCCCCAGAGGGTTGCTGTGAGTAACAGTACAAAAAAAATATGGCCACATAGCACCTTTCAGATAGGTTTGGCTTCTTGCTTTAGACTAGACTTTGCAATGTGTTATGACCAAGAGAGGGAAGTAAAAATTTATGCTATTTTTGAGATAATAAGAAACACTGAAGTGATTGGCAGTGAGATGATTTTTTACCATTAAGTAGGAAACAGGATAGGAGAGGGAGTAGGGGAATGAGATCTACGTATATATGTAAAGAGGATCATCTGGCCAGGTGTACAGTGCATTTCTGCTGGTCTATGGAAAGGAGCAGTTAATGCCTTAATTTGTTTCATCTCCTTTTTCAATTGTTTTTCCTTTTTGTCTTCCTAATTTCTTATACATTTCTTTTCTTCTTCCAATTCTACATGCATATACCTGATAATATGAATACTGGTTGGAAGACAACACTGGGCATCACAGCACTGCGGAATTCATACTACTTTGGTAAGTGAAAATCTGTATTACTTGTACTTTTTCTGTTTTAATTCTAATTTGTATTCTCTTTAAAAATAAATAAAGAGACTTTGTTTAGAAAATTTAAGCAGGTGTATCTTAAATTTTGACTAGACAGTTGACTGCTAGAGTAAACTTCTTACCTAACTTTAAGCTTCTTGACAGACTTAGGGTCATTGGTAGTGAGATATTAGGTGTCAAATTCCTTTTACGGTGAGGACCACGTGTTGGGATCAGAAACTTACAAAGTTTTTAATTTCCTTTTCCTGTAAGAGGATTATAAGGAATTTGATTTTTATGTTCTGAAGATTTTGCTTCTCACCCAGGCACTATTACTAGAGCTGTCAAGCGGGAAGGGAGATGCTCGTGTTGTGGAAAGCCAAATAACTGTGTTTCCTTTGAATTTAACAGCAACAGAGGACAGAAACATTTTCTCTAGATATACTTTGCTTTAGGTCCTGAAAATCTTAGAGATATTACAAACCTACCTGACTTTTAAAATGAAGGAGACATGTAGGGTGCTTAGATCTTTCATAACTACAAGATGAATTGATAGTGTGTGCGCTGGGATAAAGAAAACAAATACACCATTTTTGGAATGAATATAACTAAAGTATCATAAAAATCCAGACTAGTCAAAATAATCACAATTATGTTTTGAAATAAGTAATTTTTGTAGGAAAAGCAGCTTGAAAGTATCTACTGGTAAAAGCAGTGTGAGTGTGTGTGTGTGTGTGTGTGTGTGTGTGTGTGTGTGTGTGTTTGGGTGTCAATTTTCAAAGCTGCAATTACTTGGCAATGCCTGCTTAATCTTTCATTCTTTCCTTTTTCTGGAAGGAAAGGTTTATTTAGCTCATGGTGTGTGGAGGTTTCAGTCGTACTCAGCTGGCTCCCAGCACATGGCAGAGGACAACAGTTCATGGTGCTGGAAAACAGCAAAACAGCAGAGGCAAAAGGGGAAGAGCAGCAGCTGTTCGCTTAAATTCTTCAGAAACTTTTTCAATGTGTGTTCATGAAATAAAGAAGGGGGTATAAAGCCTAGTCAAGCACTGTGAAATTCAGGATGCTATTTGATCACTGCGTCTGGGGTTCTGATGATGAAAACCACTTATTTCCTTTAGAACATAAAAGCATTTTGGAACCCAGGTGTCTATTTCCATCTCTGTGGAAATGGATTTTTACATATTTATTATTAGAATAGCTTTGTTGTGTTTAGCCTCAGGATATGTTAATTTCAGTGTAAGATATATAGAATGACCATCATTTAAGAATCTCTAGAAATCTTAACGTTTTTCCCCATGCCTTTGCATATTTAAGCATGAAATTCAGTTTGGGAGGCAGGATGGAAAGACATAATGGTAGAAAACAGGAAACAAATCCATCACTGGCCAATAGAATAACTTCAATTCACTGAGACCTTCCTCACTTCATCAATGAAATGTGTAGCATTTTCTTTACTTAGCACACAGTGACTGCTCATTAAATATTTGTCTTTCTTCACAAAAGCTGGAGGAAGTAACCTGCAAATTGAATGATGATGACCATAAAATTAACATAAATTATTATTATATATATAGTGTTTTAGAGATTGCAAGGCAAGTGCCACACCATTACACCAAAATGGCCATTGCAGATTTGTCACAAAATGTGACAAGAGGTTAAGAAATGAGATGGTTAGACAGGAATCAGGAGACATTGACCTTTCAGAGATAGTAACTCCTTACATATTCTTTGATTTTATCATTGTTCTTCATGCTATAAGTTAAAAACCAAGTCTCTAAGTTTCAAAATTCACTTAGCTTAGCTTTCAAAAGTCACTTAGCTTCAGAAGTTAACAAGTAGCTAAGTTAAAAACCAAGTCGCTACGTTTTTAAGGATGAGCTTGAAGTTGTGGTCCTCCTCATTTTCCAACCAATTATTTTCAATTTATTATTTCCTCATTTTCCCAATCTATTATTTTATATCTTTATACCTGTCTAAGAAAAGTCCATCATAAAACACTACTACAATGGCATTTATGTGGCATTCAAATTTGACCAGTAAGGGTTAGCAGCATGTGGTACCTATTTCCCACTATGATTAACAGGCAACTTCTCATCTCATGTGTTGCACCAGTGGTGGGTCAGAAAGCTTTGAAAAATATTTGGCTCTTTTGAAAGAAAATTCACACATATATTACTTCCTTTCTCCAATATTCCAGTGTGACTTGGAGAGAAGATATCAAGGTAGCATCCCAATGTCAGCAAATACAAGGTCACAAAGCTAATCACAGATATTAAAGCCAGTGGTTCTCTGTGGTAGTCACTTACTAGAAGACAAGAGGTCCACGGGGAGAAAAACTCATCAAAATGAATATTAACTGATTATATTATTCAAAATCAAAACTAGCTTTGAATAATCAAGAGATGACTATGTGTATACACTGAGGTATTTTCTTAAAAGACAAACTATAGAAAATAGGCTGTTTTTCTTTACCACATTCTACAATTTCTTACTTGTGCATTCTACACAACACAACTTGCAATAAGGTGAAACTCTTTAAAACAGATCCAATGCTAACCTACAAAGAATCTACTATTCTTCTGAAAGTACAGTGTGTCATGCTGGCCCCGCACCCAGGGCGCTCTGAATGGCAATTGAGATTGGATGTGGTGGCGCTTGCCTGTAATCCCAGCTCTTGGGAGGCTGTAAACAGGCCAATCACTATGAGTCCGATCTAGTAGTGAGACCCTGAAGACCCTGTACACCCTTCCCTAAAAAGAAGTACAAAGTTGGGCTGTGTGTTTATTTTTCTACATAGTAGACTGCTGGATTTACTCATTACTCAGATTCTTAGCTTCAAAAGTTAACAAGTTGATAAGTTTCAAAAGTTGCTTAGCTTAGCTTCAAAAGTTAACAAGTTGCTAAGTTAAAAACCAAGTCATACATAAGTGTGAGGATTCACAGGGGCTGATTAGGCTGAATATGTGTGAAGGCCCTGTGTTCGATCCGAAGGGATAATAAAGCAGTCAGAAGTGTTGCTTGCCAGCTATTCCACAGTGATTCATCTGATTCATTTTCTTCTTGTAATACCACTGCCCATTACAGTATCATCAGTATCCTAACACATTAGTCCAGATTTTCTCAGCACGCTATTGATGTTGATATTTACTTTGCCAAAGATGTAACAATGTTTTTTTTTTCCTCCATTGTGTTTCTGAGTTAGAAGTTTAGCTCCCTTCTATCATTATGATTGCCACCTAAAAAATTATAACTGTTGTTAGAATCATACTGTGTTCCTATGAATTACTACACTTAGGACAACTCCCCCAATTTCCTTTTGTTTTTTTCCTGTGACTAAACATCTTCCTCCCAGGAAGGGGGAGATAACCTAGTGGTCTAAGCACCTGCCTGGCAAGCACAAGGACCTGGGTTCAGTCCCTTGCACTGCATACTGTGTCAGTGAACCCCGGGCACCTAATGCCTGCCACCGAAATCAGATGTAGTGTTGCTCACCTGTAATCCCAGAGCTGGGGAGACTGAAAAGGGAGTATCACCAGGAGTCTGAGACCATGTACCAAATAAATAAATAAATAAGTAAAGCCTGCCAGAACACTCAGCAGATTAAAGCACCTACATAGGCAAACACAGGGATCAGGGTTCGATCCCTGGTATGCCATGCTGGCCATGCCCTTGAGGTGCACTCAGGGGGCAATGGAGACTGGAAGTGGTGGTGGGTACCTGTAATCCCGATGCTTGGAAGGCTTAAAACAAGGAGGATTACTACGAGTCCGATCTGTATAATGAGAACCTGTAGACCCTGTACTAAATACATAATATAAATAAATAATTAAAAACAACCCCTTCCTCCCACTGTAAAACAGGCTTAAATTTAAATATAGGTTCCACCATTTACTGGTTGTATGTTTATGAGCAGGTTTTTAACTTCCTGAGACTCAGTGTTCTTATTTGTAAAAGGGGACCAATGGGACATCAGCTATGGGTAGAATGGCAAAGCTTAAACATAGAGATAAGATGATGTCTGCGCAGCACTTGCTGCAGTGTCTGGCTTGGAGAAAGTGTATATATCTGCTAGTTCCTGCAGTGGCTGCTATTAATGTCAGGGATGTTTGTTGAAGCTGTCTAGAATGTGCCAGTCTGGCATGGAGTTCAGAGTAAGTACTATGGCCCTCCACAAGGGGGCCCCCTAGGGGACTCCTGCTGGGCCTTTAGCCTTGCAGGAGGGAGGCTTAACAGTCTACTGACATTTGAATTTGGTACTCTTGAGATGTTTTGCAGAATAGTTGGGGCTTTCTTTCTTTCTGAGTTGGGATGGACAGAAGCTGAGCAAGAAACTAAATTTATCAATGCTGAAGGAGCTGTGAGGAAAGAACCTCTTTCCTAAAGTGAAATTTAGAAAAAGCCCTTCAGCAGTGTCTATCATCTGATAGCAATTCCTGAACCTGCAGCTCTTCACAAACCTTCACTTCATGATATCAATTCTTCTAGCCCCTCAGCCTCTCTTCGTTAATACTTTAATGCTTTTTTATCAGACAAATGGTTCATCAGAAATTTAACCAACCTCCTCTGAACTATTGGATTGATCAGTGCTCTTCCCTTTTGTATAAAATACATTACCTAATTCTCAGAGAATATGTATTACTTGTGATGTGTGGTTAATCCTTGGTTTCATTCTCGTGCTTCTGTTAGTGGGGTTCAAGTGATTACTTGCCAAGAACCACTTCTATTGATGCCCATCTCCATTTATGTTGCTTGTATTTGTCATGTAATAATACACTGTAAGTAAATGCTTCATAAGCAGATTTAATGTAAGTGCTAAAGAGTTGCCGATTGTGTGCATGTTTTGGAAAGAATAATGTTGAACTGCTTAAGAGAACTGTTGAATTATATGTGAATGTGATGACTCTAAAGGGCTTTAGGTAGAAGAGATCACACAAAATAGACAGTCTGTGCTGAGTTGATTACACAAAGATTTTTTTTGCATTCTCACTCTGCTTTAAAGAAAGAAAGCCTGCAACTTCTATTTGACAACACATCTGAGTTGTTTATATAACAAATACAATTTGAACTCTGCTCATTTGGGAAGATACATAAAAGAAGTATAACCATGGTTATTGCACCACAGTTCATATTAGCTAAATCTAGGAAGCAGCCTATGTATCCATCAGCACACAAATGGATAAAGAAAATGTGGTATTTGTATATCTTGAAGTACTATTCTACCATAAAGAGAGATAAATTTGAGTCATCTGTAGAAAGTGCATGCACCTTGAGACCATAATGTGAAGTGAAATAAATCAGACATATAGTTTAAGTGTCACATGGAGAGAAAAATGAAAGATAGATAACAGAAGTAGAGAGACAGATCATAAAGGGCAGGGAATCTAGAGATGGAGAGAGGGAGGGAAGGGATAAGGATGAAAAAGGAATTGAGATGTGTTATGTACATAGACCAGCTCTACACAAGGAATGGAAACATCATGTGCGGGAAACATGGACCAAAAATGGAGTATGGGTTGGGGCTAGGGATAGGTGAAGGGGAGCAAGGGAAGCAGAAGGGAATAAGAAAAGGAATAGAGATGTATTATGTTCATGTACCAACCAAAATCTTTGTCTCCACCAGAAGCTTAGGAATAAATCTACTGAATAAACTTGAAAGTTATGATACATTTTATTTCTGTAACCAAAGGTTTGAAAGTCCTGATTTAATCAATATTTTCTATTAACTGACAAAACAGACATTTGGCCATGGTGGATAAAGACATAAGGTTTACATTGCCTTGTTTTCACTCTCAAACTAGCTGATGCATTTAGTATGCACAGCATTAGCCCCGAGGAACTGATCAGGGACAACAGTGTGTTCTGCAGGTAGCTTCACGAACAACTCATACTTAGTCTCCCTTGAATTAGATCGTGGAGTAAACAGGCTAGAGGGTGGAACCTATAGCCATAGTGTATGTGTGCACACCTTCCTATATGGCCAATATTTTGAGGATCATTATTCATATACTCTTTGTTCAATCAGTATACCACCCCTGGACTGTAGGAACCACTACCACTGTTTCATAGAAGAGGTGATCAAAGTATAGAGTAAATGCTTAAATTTTGAAAATTTATAACAGTAAAAGATACATTGCTATTAGCTGACCTCAAAATTACTTCCTCTTACTTCAGACACACTTATACAAGTTGTTCTTGTGACTTTCTGAAACTGCTCTGAAAGTACTTTTTACTGAGTCTTTACAAATTCTTATATAAGACATGGTGCTTCTAAGCACCATCCAGCAAGAATCAGGCTCATACAAATGTTACAGTGCGTCATCATTTACCTTCTAAGCCAGACCTGGCACCACCGGACTTCTGGCTTTTTTCTAAATGTCACAATACTCATGAAAAGTAAATGTTTTTAGTAGATTCAGTATATGCATGCAGCCATGACAATACAACTAAAGACACTCACAAAAGAGGACTTATAGAACCACTTCAGAGATTAGCAAGAACAATGGATTAAGTGCATCCAAAGCCAGAGGAATATTTTGAGGGGGGATCAGCAGCAATATGTTTTACTGTAAAACTTTAAAAATGTAGACACCCTCCATAAATTTAGATCATACCTCATAGATGGGGCTGCTGAGGTTCAGTCTCATTAAATAACTTGGTCCCAATGTTATTCCAGTTAAAGCCATGGCTGAAAAGAGTTCTAGACCCAAGTCTTGTGACTTATTTACCAAAACTGTTGGTAGCATAGACTGATAAACTCAGGACTGACATTTGGATTCTTCTATCATTAGCACTGATTTTTAACCAACTGTGCCTAAAACCAATTTCATTTTTGTAAGATTCTCATTGGTTTGAATAGTTATAGTAGGGAATTTTATGCATGTCATTTTCTAAGCTTTTGTCTTACACTTTTGTGCTACTCTAGCATAATAGTTGAGGACAGATAATTCTTAAACAATGACATAAATTTGGCTTATCATTCTGGAAGCTGGGAAACCCAAGATCAAGGAGCCCCATCTAAGGAAGGCCTTGATATTGATCAGAACATGCTTATAAGCATCACATGGCAAGAAAGCACATGAGAAGTGAAGGAGAGTCTCTCCATGACAAGGCTACTTTCAGAGTCATGACCATGGCTTCTTCATGAGGACAGAGCCTTCGTGACCAAATCACCTCTAATGGCCCCATTTCCCAGCACTGCTGCATTGGCAATTTAGTTTCCACACACAACTTTTAGGGGACTCATTTAAGCCATAGTAGCTTCCAAGACATAGCAGCATAGGTAGAAAGCCTCAGTCCCTTTTGCTGCTCTATTTGCTGTGCTGTGGGTATACTGTGAGCAGGTGGGCACACCAAGACATCCAAAGGGAGCCACCAGAGGGCAAAGATTTTGCCAACACATGACATTTGTATTATTGTAACACCTGCTTGTTTTGGTGCAAGATAAAGATCTCTATTAGAATTTTCAAATTCTCCATGTTCAAATGGAAAGTCAATTGATTCTAGTCCCTTGATCTACAATTTAAGACATGATACATCAACTCAGCTAAGCATTGTTTTATCATGAAAATTGTTGCTGAATATTTCAAGTTAGTACTGAACCAAATACATGTGCTTATTTTTTGTTTTCCATTTTACTAGGGGAAAAGTACAAGAGAAAGAGCTTGGCTGTCAATTAAAGTCAGGGGAAAATCAAAGTAGCATGACAGTTTAAATTTGCATTTTGTAAAAGTTTGCCTTGATTCACCAGTATTGGAACTATGTGAATAGCTTATTAGTGTCACACATTCCCAGATTTACCCTGGATGTACAGAAGTGGAATCATGAGAACACAAATCTTAGAATCATTTATTTAAATGAATTACATGGAGCAGTAAATATTTGTACCAGTTTCCAAGGGCTGCTATAACAAAAGACCACAAATTATGTGGCTTAAAATAACAATAATATAGTTTTCTTAAAGTTCTGCCCATATTTCCTTCTTTTTTGTGGTACCAGGAATTGAACTCAGGACATTGCACTTACCAGGCAGGTGCTAATTCTACTGAGCTATCTCCCCAGCATGATCCCTTTTTTAAGCAGAAGTTTCTAACGTGCCTCCTTTTTTTTGTGGTGCCTGGGATTGAACTCAGGACCTTTCACTTGCAAGGCAGGTGCTTGCACCACTGAACTATCTCCCTGGCCCTCTTAAAGTTCTGGAGGCCAGAAGTTTGACACCAAGTTGAGGGCAGAGGCATCATTTTTCTAAAGACTCCAGGGGACGACATGTTCCAGGATTTTCCCTTAGTTCTAGTGCTAGATACCTTTGATAACCTTAACTATATCATCCCTGCTTTTGCCTGTATCTTCACAGTATTCTCTGTGTTTTTTTAGTGTGTGTGTGTGTGTGTGTGTGTGTGTGTGCGTTTACTTTTCATATAAGAATGGCTGTCATCCTAGAGGTAGACCTGTCCCCTAGTCAATTATGACTACTGCTATCTAGATCACACTTCTGAAAAAAACACTTTCCAAATATGGTCACATTCACCGGTACTGGAGAGGAGAACTTGAACTTACTTTTGTAGCACTCAGTTCAACCCAGAACAATATTCTTATCTATTTTCTGATAAGAACTTTACATTAGAAAATATATATTTTACATTTTGTATTTCTGCTTTTCGCTTGTTATACTAGGGAGACTATACGATATTTACACATGTGCGTCTGGTTTATTTCACTTATGAGTATATGTTCAAGTGGCATCCACTTCAGTATAAATGCTTCAAACTTATCATTCTTAATAGCTGCGTAATACTCCATTATATAGAAATACCACATCTTTTTCAACCATTCCTCATATGATGGACATCTTGGTTGTTTCCAAGATTTTGCTATCACACATTGTGCTGCTATAAACCTAGGAACACATATATCTCTATGATACAATGCATCCAAATTCTTTGGGAAAATTCCCAGTAGGGGGATAGCTGGCTTGAAAGCAGAAATATAAAAGGAAATGTACAACAAGTAAAATCAATTGAGTCAGATAAGGCAAAGTGAATGGCATATGCTGCAGGATACTAATCAGCTTTTCTTCTGGATGGTTAACAACCTAAGATCACAAGTCAGAGTTGGAGAAATAGAAGAGCCACAAGGCCAGCCAACATTTTGGACCTACCCTTTCAACGTCAGCGAAGACTCAGGACATAGGAGAACCTGTACTGCAATATCATGAGACTCAGGTGAGCTCCAAATTTTCTGAGCAAGGAGATTGTGGAGCCACAGAGAAAAGAAACTGAAGTTCTATAGTGTGCCTAGGGAGAGTCACATGAAGAGAAAACTTTCTCTCAGGCTCTCACAGAGAGCAATCTGGTCAAGCATTGGCCGTGACTCATCCACATGGATGACACAGACAAAGGAACTACAGAATAATGTACAGGACTACAAGATAAACCCTGAGAAGACTTCAATGACCACATAGGAAATATAAAGTTCTTGTGTTGGTATATAAGTTTT
>PVKA01030818.1:0-26917 GCA_004027165.1 Ctenomys sociabilis | reverse complement strand
CACACGTGGAGGCCTCCACAGCCCACGCCCCACCGGGACAGGTGCAGCCTGTGGGCACTCACGGCCCTGCCAGCCTCTCCTCAGCCATTTGCCCAGGGCGAGGGTGGCTGGTAAGAACCATGGTGGAGACAGCCCTCTGGTCTGGTGCCCAATGAGAACAGGCTGGGCTGCTGGGCAGTGGCGCTAGTGCCCCCAACTGGGCCCCACTGGCCCCAAGCCAGTCACCTGCTTTCAATGTGCCCCAGTGCTCTGGATGCTGAAATAGGGCCAGGCAGGACACTTTCAGGCTGACTGAAAAGGGCCCCTGGGGCTGGTTCTGTGAGGCCTGAGTCTCCGTATCCCAGAGCACTAGATCCGTGCACATGCTAGGCAAGTGCTTCACCACTGAGCTACCCCCAGCAGACCCCCTGCCGCACCCCATAATGAAACAAAATAAATCTCGAGTCATAATACTGTATGATTTGGCAAAGCTCACAGGACAGAACCAGGTATACTGATACAAACCTGTAATCCCAGCTCTCTAGAAGACTGAGGCAGGAGGGTCTCAAAGCAAAGCATAGCCTGGTCAACTGAAGGACTCAGTGAGACCCTGACTCAAATTAGGAAATAAAAAGAACTAGGGGGTGGAGCTTAGCAGAAATCCCCAGCACCACAAAATAAACCTCATTAAAACTGCACATTCAAATTTTACTGCTCAGGGCCAGAGATAGCTCAGTAGAACAAGTGCTTGTCTGGCAAGCTCAAGGCCCTGAGTTCAATCCCCGCTAACACACACACAAAAAAAAAAAAATTCAAATTTGACTGCACATAAATTATATCTGAAAAAGAATAATAATAAAAAAAAGTATAAAAAAGAATATAACACACTGGGTGTTGGGGAACATGCCTGTAACCCTAGCAGCAGGGAGGGTGAAGGAGGGTCACCTGGAGTTCCAGGTCAGCCTGAGCTACACGGTGAGACCCTATCTGAAAAAAACAAAGCAAAACAAAGATAAGGAACCAATACCTGGTCCTTGGTCCTCCCTTCTCGCTCCCGTATATATGTAGTGACGATTCGTTCCGTCTCCTCTCGCAACCGGGGATAAGAACAGAGCTGGGGAGCGAGCAGAGTAGCCGGGTTGGGGGGAGGTAGTGTGAAACACATGAATGGAAAATGTGGGGGGAGACACACGGGGGCCCGCAGCACCACTCTGCTCCTGTGTCACAGCCATTCGGCTGGAGACGAGAACAGGGTGATGAGGCTGGAGGAGCAGGAGAGGTGCCCACACACGCATGCCCAGGGCGGCTTTGCAAGCCAGCAATCTGAAGGTGGAGAAGGGCAGAGGAAGCGGGGGACAGGTGCCTGCTGCGCAAGGGTCCCGCAGCCCCCTCCCGCCTCGAGCCGGGTGAAGGCGGGACCAGCAAGGCCCCGTGCACCAAGCTTGGAGTGTGCAGCACCTGCTCCGGGCCCTGGGGCAGCATCTGAACCATTGGCCTCGGAGGGACCCCCTTGTTGGAGACCATCCCTGACGGTAGCACCCTACGCTGACAGCCGCCCATGCCGTGCCCGCCCTGATACGTGGTGGTGACTGGGCCCACACTCGGGAGGGAGTCACACAGCAGAGCGTGGAGTGGATGGTTAAACTGCTCCCTCAAGGCCAGACACACAGGCCCTCTCACTGCTTGGTGACAGATGGGAAATCACTCTTCTCTACGAAATCCAGCAGCCCAGGTTTGACACAGCATACTGGTAATCCCAGCACTCTGGCAGGCTGAGGCAGGAGGACTGCAAGCTCAAGCCCAGCCTGGTCAATTTAGTAACTAAAAATGATTTTGTCACAAAAGATTTAAAAAAAAAAAGCCTGGAGATTTACTCAGTGCAAGGGCCATGGGTTCAATCCCTAGTCCCCAAAATAAATAAATATAAAAATAAGAGACCCATAATGTTTTTATACATGCAGTGCAGCTGGCAATGTCAAAGACCTTCTGTCCCCATCAATGCCCAAAACCACAAAGGTGGGGACACATGGGTGATGTCAACCCTGGCCCTGTTCTCTTCGCTAATGCAAAGTTGAGATGTTGAAAAGGGTGCACCCCCGAGGCGGAATCTTCCAGATGCTTGGGTTCAGACTCACAATGGAGGGGAATAGGTGGGGGGGACAAATGCAGAGATGATGGGACCCAAACCTGTTACCTTCTCGGCACACTTTTTAATGACTGTGGCCAGCTCTGAGACCACGAGGTCAACACACTTCAGGCTTGGCTCTTTGAGTTTTACAATCTGTTTTTTCACAATGGCTTCAAAGGCCATGTCTGGGGTGAAGAGCCCCGTCCTGGGTCATGCGGAGGGTGGGACGAGGCAGAAAGACACCCAGGGACAGTGCAGGCCACACACCCGGGACAGGAGACAGAGAGAGAGAAGAAATGAGAATCAGCTGGTTAGTTCATGCACGGAGGAGCCTGAGCCCACATTTGCCCCGGAAGCTGCTTCGGATCAGAGGCCAGGGAGGCACGGCTGCAACTGGGGGCTTGTTAGAGATGTGCTGTGGAACATGGTCTCCCTGTGGACAGCTAAGGTCTTGAATGGCCACAATTATGATGATGGGCTTTCGGGTGGCAACTGGCAAGCCATCTGGGTTGGTCTGTCCCCCTCCCTCTTCCAACCGAAGAAGCTTAAGAAGCAAATGGGAGCTTGGCCAGACCAGGTCAGAAGACTCAGGCAGAAACTGCTGGCCAACCCAGAGCATTGGGGATACCACGGTCGCAGAAGCACAGACGCCCACACGGAAGCACTCCACTGTCTGGACAAGCGCACTGCCCTGGGAAGCAGGACCTGGTGGGGGAGCCCAGCAAATCCTGCCAGGGTGGAGGCAGCCGCCTGGGAACGGGGCACACAGGGACTTGTCACTGGGCAGACTGAAGATGGGCTGGCCCGGGCAGAGGGGTGGCATGGTTATAGGGGTCTTGGCAGGGCCACTCATTATGCTGCTGGCATCTGGCCTTCCCAGTGCCGCGAGGATGGAAAGAGGCTGGCTCCAGGGAAGCCCTAGGGTGCCAGGCCAGGGAGGTTCAGGGGCTTGGCCTCCAGCAGCAGATGCGGGCTCCCTCTCTGCTCCCCAGAAGACAGCAAAGCGACAGCCCCGATTCCACCAGACACATGCTAGGCTTGGTGTCAGGGCCCAGGGCGGCCGTGTACCCAACTAGCCAGCTCCAAAGGCCCGGCACCCCCAGGGTACTTGGCTCACTTGGTCCCATCCCCACCTCTGCAGAGGCTGCCATCAATCCTGGACACTGACGCAGCCTGGGTGCTAGGCAGCATGGGGGCCTGACACCAAACCCCCGTCCCCGGATTCCACAAGGCCAGGAGGCGCTGCCGAGGGTCCGATACCTTACTGGTACACTGCCTAACTGTATTGATTAGCTCCTGGATAACCAGGTCCACACATTTCAGACAGGGCTCTTTCAGCTTCACCACCTGCTTTTTCACAATGGCCTCGAACGCCAAGTCCGGGGTGAAAAGCCCAGTCCTAAAACCGCCCGGACCCAGGGGCGAGGGAGATAAGTCAGAAAGAAACACAGCAGGTCAGTGATTCTCTTGACACTAGCTGGGCCCCCAAGAAGAAAGAAGGTCACGTTTCACAGGGCAGGAAGAGTACAAATCCAAAGCCCCGGATGACCAGCGAACTCTATGACCCACGGACTACCTCTGCTGACATAAGAGGACCTGGTCGGGGGACACACCTGACCCACCCACAGCAGCAGCCTGTCTTCCCTGGTGAGTAAGGTCAGGCTGCACAGCCAGCTGGGCCATTGTTCTGAGCTGGGACACGACCCCAAGGGACCAGACTCGCCCCGTCCAGTGCCCTTGCAGACCCATAAGGGGAGGCTTCCGACTAAGGGCAAAAATCTCACCTCCCAAATAGGGAGCCCCACTGAAGTCCAGGGAGCAGGCTGGAGGGTGGCCCTGTGCAAGGAGGGGACCCCAAAAGGCACCTCCCCACGGGGAACTTGCCTGACTCCATGGATGTTCTTAATGGCATAGCTGATCTCCCGTCTTAAGTCTTTCTCATCAAACTCCATCTGAGAAGAGATGAGGCAGGCTTACTCGAGCGGACGTGGGAAAGCTGCAGCCTACATGTGCTTGAACTCATGGGGCAAGCAGTTACTGGGTCAAAGCCAAGAGGACAAATATAAAAGCCCCAGATGCAGCACAGAGGCTGCTAAACCAGCACACGCTGCCCATGTGCACTGAGGGCCTGCGACAGCGGCCTGCACTGTCACTTGCGAATTCTGGGCACTGCAGACTCATGGGCAGGAACAAAGACCTAGCTACGTGCTGCAGCCTTTCACTGCTGAAAAGTGTCTGAGAGGGGAGGGGTGAGCGAGAGAGGGAGAGACATGGACAGAGACAGAGCTGGGGTGCTGGGTGCAGCCAGGTACATCTGTAACGCCAGCTAGGGAGGCTGAGGCAGGAAGATCACAAGTTCAAGTGTGTCTGGAACTCACAAAATGATCTTCTTTTTCTTTTTTTCGATTTTATGTATTTGGTACAGGACCTCGTTATGCAACTGGGACTCTTAGTGACCCTCCTGTCTCAGCCTCCCCAGTGCTGGGGTTACAGGTGTGTGCCACCCACACCTGATCTTCACGGCTGCTTGGGCACACTTGGGGCAGCGGCACAGCACGTGGTACTGGGGATCAAACCTGGGTCCTTGTGCTTGCCTAGGCAAGCGCTTAGACCACTGAGCTATTGCCACAGCCCACCATTTCTTTATTAAAAAAAGGAAGGAAAATAAAGGAGAAGTTCCAGAGCTGTCTCTTCTACAAGCATCACAGCAGACCAGTGTACAGATACACGCTTACACATAGTTTCACATGCACGGGTGTGTGAATTACTGCCCTTCACGTGGAATTCCACCACAAATACACGGTGCTGCCAACACACCAAGGACGTTTCCCCTTGTGAGCTGACTCTACTTTTTCTTTATAGCTTTTCTGCACTACTAGGGATTGAATCCAGGGCTTCATCCCCAGCCCATTTTCCTCTAAGATGGGGTCTCACTGTGTTGTAAGTGGCTCAAGCAGGGCTTGTATCTGTTCCTCCTGCCTCAGCCTCTCAGGCCACTGGGCTCACAGGCATGAACCATTGTGCCTCACTGATGCTGCCTCTATTTTCTATGTGCAGTCATCCCACAGGCAATGGTGCTAGAACGTTAGGGCAGCAGAATCCATGGGTGCTCACACTTTCTGTATCCAGTGCCACGGGCATCAAGCCCTTGCACATCCTCCTTTAGACACTAATCCTTCTTAGATGACTTAGAATACCTAATACAGTGTATTTTGAAGAGAACACATACTGTTTTTACCTGCAGAAGAAAATGGAATTTTCACACCCAAAACCCCTGAGCTGTGCACGTGGGAAGCCCCAAGACAGTCAGGTGTGAGCCTGTAATCCTAGCACTCCTGGAGGTTGAGGCAGGAGATTGTGAGTTGGAGCCCAGGCTGGGCAATTTAGCAAGACTCCCTCAATCAATTAATGGGCTGATTGGGCCAGAATATAGCTCAGCAGCACAGCACCTGCCTGGCAAGCACAAGGCCCTGAGTTCAATTCTCAGTACAAAAAAAAAAGGCTGGGGATGCAGCTCAGTGTGGAAGCCCGGAAGAGCCAGCTGAGCAGAGCCAGTCCCAGCGGGCGCTACCTTCACCAGCTCGAAGGGGAAGCGCTCGTGGAAGATACGGTTGATCCGGGCACCGCCCGAGAGCTCCAGCGTGTCCACTTGGTCTCCGGAGCCCTCAATCCTCTTCTCGAAGTCTACCCCAAATTGCTGGACCATCCTGGGAGGAAGAAGAGGGTGTGACAGTCAAGGCAGAGGGGCCTGCAGCCAGGCTACCAATCCAGCTGGAGCTTTTTTTTTTCTCAGTACAGGGGATCGAACTCGGGACCTTTCACTTGTCAGGCAGGCACTTAAGCTGCTGAGTTGTAACCCAGTCTCCTTTTCCTTTTGTCTTTTTTAAAAAGCTCTAAGTCACAGGCTTGTGCTAAAGCACACCATCAAATACAAGAGCTTCCCATGGTGGTTAGCGAGCACTCATTACATGCTGCACTCATTCTAAGCCCCTGACAATGACTGACTCCATCTGAGGCGACAATCATTTATATATACAGTGTAGGGCCCACAGGGTCTCGCTACAGATCGGATTCACAGTGACCCTATTTTCAGCCTCCAAGCTCTGGGATTACAGCGTGTCACCCCGCTGTCTCGATCAGTGTCTCAGTGCACCCTGGGGGTGGGGCCGGCACTACACTCTGGGAATCAAACCGGGTCCCTGCATCTGCCTAAGCAGGCACTTTAATCCGCTGAGCTATCTGGCTAGCCCTAAGGCAGCAACCATTGCTCCAAGCTTGTGGGTGACACTGACGTCACAGGTGTGCCCACTGCCCCACACTCAACATGTGACAGAACCTGAGGTGACAGGGCAGCTCCAGCAGGGTGTCAGTCCTGACAGCTGGGAGGCCATAGGTGGGGGGGAGGGGTGCTGCCACTGAGTCTCAGTTTCCTCATGCTCAAAGAGGGGTGATGACAGTGGCATCTCCCTCACAGCTAGAGAGGACTGGAGGGGTTTCTAGATACTAGGAGCCCCCAAGAAGTCTCCAGTTTTTTTGTGAAATTGTGTACACATGAAAAAAAAAACCAACAAAAAAAAACCCTAATAGTAATTCACCTCAGTCTCCTGTGGTCAGAGAAATTAAAATGGATTTTTTTATTGTATTTGTTGTTTGTTGAGGACACAGTCCTGCTATGCAGCTCAGACTAGTCTCAAATTTGAGGTCCTCCTGCCTCAGCCTGCTGAGTCCTGGGATTATAGATGTGCAGAAAGATGTCTGGCTCTTTTCATTGTATTTGAGATGGGGGTCTCCCTAAGGCACTCAAGCTGGCCTTGAACTTGGGCTCTTCCTGCCTCAGCCTTTCAAGTGGCCAGGATTACAGGTATGTACCACTGACCTATTCCTATACGCTCTGTCTCGCCACTCACCCCTCCCTCTTCCTGATTACCCTGGGAACCGAGACGCCTGTCATGTTCCCTGGGCCAACCCTGGTGCTTGGCACAGGTGTGGTAAGGGTCTGCCTTAGACTCCCAAGGCTGGCAGGGGACAGGGCACACTTACTGCAGCAGGGCTTTGGTTTTGCGTGTGGGGTCATCGGGCCGGAAGTTCTTGTACTCCTCCACCTCCTTCTCCAGGGACAGCAGCTGGCTCTGCAGCTTGCTGCGCAGGTTGGGCAGCGACTCCCGGATGTGGTTGGTCAGTTGCTGTGGGGGCCGGACAGAAGCTCGTCAGGTGGCACGAGCAAGAGGCTGAGGCTGCCCTGAGCCTTGCTCACTCATCCAGATACTTGCATTACGGGAGGAAAGGTGGCAGGCCAGGTGGCCCCAAGGAGCAAGACACTGGACAGACAGTGCCCTCTGTGCCCCCAGCAGGAAGGTGTGGGCAGGATGGGGAGGTGGCCTCCCATGCAGCCATTTGCAGGCACCAGGCAGTAAGGTCTGTGAGGGGACAGGGGTGAGCTGACCCAGGCAGCGCACTGGCCACAGGTCCTTGGGGCACAGCGAGCAGCACAGAGGCAGCAGAACGGCCCAGGAGGGGCCAGGGAGATGGCTTAGCGGAATAAGCGCTTCGGGCAAGCGCAAGGGCCTGAGATCAATCCCCGGTTCTGCGAAGAAAAAAAAAAAGAACTGCCCAGGAAGCAGGAGGGGACTGCCCAGGTGGTCAGGTCTTCATCTCCAAAGACAGCTTCAAGGTGTGAGGAGGGCGGTGTACACGGCGGGTTGGGGGAACAGGTCGACCCCCACAGCCCCTTTAGCACTGTGCTTCAGCTTTTTATTTTATGACCTTTTTACAGAGACCAGGGCTCTGCTGTGAGCAGCACCGGGAGTCTGCCAACTGCTCCCCATAGCACAGGGAGGTGGCACTGCATGAAGGGACAGGAGAGAACCGAGGGGCAGGACGGGTCGGGCCTGAGCGTGCGAGCATGCATGGCCAGAAGGACAGGTTGAGGGGGTGCTGCTGTCCAGGGCAGGGAGGAAAGGGAGAGGGGTGGCACTGCACACACTCACACAGGTCCCCTCCTCCAGTGTCCCTAGAAGGAAGCCCAGCAAGAGGCGACAAATGTCACCTCTGAGGAAAGGACAAGCACACCCACTGTGGGATGGGGGTGGAGTGTGTCCGCTTGTTTGAGGCTGAATGACATCTTTTTACCAGGGGGCTGCAAGGCGGGCTGCTTTCCCTCCTCACCTCCTGCCCCTTGCAGCCTGCTGGCTTCCGGTCTGTGGGGGTCCCACCCAGGGGACACTTAGTTCCCCCACTTCCTTCCCCCACTCATTCCCTGAGCACTTATCTGGCCTTGTCCCTCCCCTATTCCTTGCGCATGCAATGCCACTGCCAAGCCACCCAGGCATGGGGGGGAGGGAGGGAGGGAGGGAGGGAGGGAGGGAAGGAAGGAAGGAAGGAAGGAAGGAAGGAAGGAACTTCCGTGTGCCCACTCTGTGGCCCCCAATCTGGCAGCTGCCAGAGCTGGGAGGGGACAGGTGAGGGACAACCCTGGCTGGGCCAGGCAGGGAGGTGGCGAAGGCCAGGCCGGGTGCCCAGTGCTTCGAGGCACTGTCCGACCCCATATCAGGGCCTGGGCCCAATGGGAGCCCCACATGCTGCATGATGCTAGAACTCGAGGATTCACATTGCCTGGGAGTCTAGGTCAGGGCTGAGGCTCCGGGGCAGGGCAAAGAAGGGCTCCCTGGGATCCTGCTTTGCAGAAAATGCAAGAAGGGTGGGGTCGGGGACTGTCCTTTTCAGTAAAAAAGAAGGGGAACTTCTCAAGGTCCTTCCTGCTTTTGCAGACAGAAAGGAACTTGGGCTGGGCAAGATGGCAATGAGAGGGGCTTGGGGGTGGAGACAGGCACCCAGCTGGGCACGCTGCTTATGATAGCACCACCCGCAGCCCACACTACAGGAAGCGGGATGGGACATCCCAGAGTGCTGTGAGTGCCACCGCCACACTTCGGGGCTCCCTGACTCCAGCCCCCAGGAAGCAGGCTGGGCTGGCCTATGGGGACCCTTAGGGACAGGTAGTGGAGGCCTCCCCCTTAGCTATAGCTCGCTGCTGCTGGCTGCCCTGCCTGGGGCAGGACACATGGCCTTTAGCCACAACCCCAGGAGCCATCCACAAACTTCTAGGTGCATAGCTGAATAATTACAATCAATGGAAACTAAATTCCCTGTAATAAAAGCGGCAAGACTAAAAATTGTCACAGATCAACCTACTGAAGACAGAGGCTTCACCAGTCTCAGAGTTAGATGCACTTTTTTTTTTTGAGACAGGATCTCATATGTAGTCTAGGCTGGCCTAGAACTCAGTAGAGAGCCCAAGCTGGCCTTAAACACCTAGTAGTTGTCCTGCCTCAGCCTCCTGAGGACTGGGATTCCAGGCAAGCGCCACCACACTATGCTTTGAATGCACTTACAGGAGTGGCGAACGCGGACTGAGCAGTGTGGTAACACAACAGCTGCTATGGACGACCCAAGTGTGGACGAAAGCTGCGTGCAGTGACCAGTCTGGCCCACCACACATGGCCACCCCAAACCTGGGCCGTACCTGGTTCAGGGCCTTCTGCAAATGTGGGGTTCCCATGCGGTCGGCCATGTGCCGGTATGCAGGGTGGGAGAGGAAGAATTTCCTCTCGGCCGCCAGCGCTGCCCGGATGTCTTTCCTGCCCTCGATGTCCTTCTGGCTGCGGTTCACCACCCCGATGTAGCCTGCAGGGAGAGGGGCGGTCAGGGCAGGGGCCACGCCAGCACAGCCCGGGGCCTGGGGCTAGGGCACAAGGCCCCGCCCATATGTGGGGACACAAGTGTAGCAGAAGGGAGCCAGGGAAAGCAAGGCCAAGGTTCAGAGAATGCACACGGAGGGCAGAAGACAGTCAGACGGGTGGGAGGGCCTCGCACAGCTCCGTGGTGAGCACTGCCCCGCAGGCTGAGGCCTCGGGTCCACTCCCTAGCACCACAGAAACAAACAAATAAATAAGGCCACATTCAGTGGCGCCCACTTTCATCCCAGCTCCTCGGGAGGCTGAGGCAGGAGGACTGTATGTCTGAACCCTGCCTGGATGACTTCGTAAGTTAGCAAGGTCCTGCTGCAAAATGAAAATGCTGAGACTATAGCTCGTCTTGCAGACCCGGGTTCCATCCCCAGTGTCACCTCTACACACACGTAAGAGCCAGAAGCCACACCTGCTGGCCACAGACATGGGTACCCAGCAGCTAGGATGAACAGCAGGCACCATGGGAAATAAACGTCCCTCAGGGGCGGGAAGAGGTAAAATAGCCACTGGTGTGACTGTGAGTAGCATGACACTGGGAAAGCAGCAGAGTCCTGCAGGGGACAACGGGCACAGGGACCAGCACATGCAGCAGGGTACATATTCTGTCTTGCTCCTGCAACACAGTCTCCTACACAGTGCAAGCTGGCCTGGAATTCACTATGCAGCCCAGGCTGGCCTCGAACTTGGGTGACCCTCCTGCTTCAGCCTCCCAAGTGCTGTGCCACTGTGCTGCACCTTCATCAAGGGGGCTGTCTGTGCTTCTCCTGGGAGGGCAGCGTGTCTCTCACTTACCCAGCAGGGCCCACTTTATGGACGGGAAGTGAGGCAAGCCAAGGGCCTTGGTGAGAGCCAAAATCTGAACCCAGGCCTGTGTGAGGCCAAAGTCTTGCACATGGGGCTGGGGAGACAGCAGCTGGCAAGGAGAGGCTGCTCACGGGGCATGTTGGTCCCCTTTCCAGTGCAGGGGCTGAGGGCCCTGGAGGCAGGCACGGGCAGCCTATGGCTCTCTCTGGTGGCAGGAGTGCTGGTACTGGAGCCACACAGTAGCCACAGTGGGAGCCCCAGCCACGGTGGGCACCCAAGCTGTGCGGGGAGGAAACTGCAGTGGAGACAGCCTAAGAGCTGGGGCAGCCTGAAAGGAAGAGCTGCCATCTATGGATGGAGAAAGGGAGCCAGCGCGGGCAAGGTGCCATGAGGCAGGAGGCACAGAGGCCTGTGCACGGGCTCCTTGCCTGCTGCAGATCCCGGAAGCCACAAACCAGGGCTCAGGGAGCCGAGTCAAGACAAGGTGGAGCTGGGCCAAGTGGCTGCGGGTCTCATGGGTTGGCTTCCTTGGACCACCATGTGGCCAGTGTCACCTGCCTGGCCCTGATCCTCACCAGCACGACCACGCTCCCCTCTCTTCAGGGCCATCACAGTACGCAGGATCCCACTGATGCTCCTAGAGCGGGAAAGGTAGACAACTGAGGTCTGCCCCAGACCTATGCCAGCACTCAGGCAGCAACTGCCACAGCAAAGGAATAAGTCAAAGTGACACAGAGAGCCATAGGGACAGGCAGGTGACACTGCTGAGGGTGAATCCCATGGAAGCTGTGGCCTGAACAAGGGATACAAAGACCTGGGTGGCTCTTGGCACCATGACACAATGACAAGTAGAAACAATCTTGGTACCCAATAAGCAGGGATGTGTGATGGCATTTGGGTTCCTCTGAGGAAGTGGCCAGAACATTCTAGAGTCTTCTGGAGGACATGTGGAAGTGTCCTGAAACACAAGTAGGTCACAAAGTGATACAGCGCTGGAGAGCTGGGGCACGGAACCGAGTCTGGCTGTTCCCTAGCTCTGCAAGTGGAGCCACCCTTGCTGTGCTTCAGTTTCTTCTATAAAATGGAGAAGAAAGAGCCTTTTGGTTGGATTACTGACTAAATGAGTTCTTAAACACTGAATTTAAAATATACTACCTGGTGCGTAACAAGCATTTAATAAGCTTTCATGTTTGAACATGAAAAAAACTAGCCAGGTATGGTAGGCAGACCTATCATGCCAGTACTCTGGGAGGCTGAGGCAGGAAGATTGCCAAGGTTAAGCCTAGTCTGGGTTAACTTAGCAACTTAGCAAGGCCCTGTCTAAAAATATAAAAAGAGATGTAGATGTGGCTCAGTGTGAAGGCCAGGGGTGCATTCTCTGTACTGCAAGTAACAAGAGCAATAGTAGTAGCATTAGTAGTGGTAAAATCGCCAGGAAGAACACAACAGAGTGCACTCGGATCTTCAGGGATTTGTTGCTGGCTGTGTACAGCAGCTCCTGAGATGGGAGCCCCCCACCTCCGCAAAGGCTTCCAGGAAAACCTTCGCTATTTCTGGAGCGTCTAGAAATGTTCATAATTGAACGTAGTAAAGAAAATGAGCAGAAGGAGGCTACTGCACATCGCAACACCGCAGCACCGCGCCCCACCGCCGGCCCGGCACCCACCTCTGCGCAGGGGCAGCAGCTTGTTCTCCAGGACGTCCCGGGCGTCGGTGCCCTCGTCCATCAGGTCCAGCTTGGTGATGACGCCAATGGTCCGCAGGCCTGCAGAGCAGCGCCGTGAGGGAGGAGAGCTGCCACGTGCCCGCCAGGCCCCAGCTCCCGGTGACCCGTGCAGACAGACAGGCCCGCAATGTGCTACAGGTGAGCCTGGCACTGGCATTCAACCTGATACCAGCGGTCACATGTGAGGGGGTGCAGGGCAGGGTCAGTTTGGGCACCAAGAGGGGACCCCACCTCTTCTACATTCCCAGGGAGAACGTGGGGTGCCCCTGTCAGCACGTGAGAGGACCACGCAGGTGAAGGGTCCTCACGCTGGTGGCCAGCAGAAAGGACACGGCATCAAGATCCAGGGGGGAGCTGAAGAGGGGCACTGAGCCCAGGGAACTGCCCCACCCAGCCAGAGCATGTGTAGGTAGACAAGAGTGCAAATGTCTGGGACCAAGGCCTGGGTAGGTCGCTAAGGGCCTGTCCCACAGACGGCAGCACTGGCCCAACACCAGGCACATGGCCAGGACGGCAGCACACGGGCACGTGCACAGATGCACACAACAGGGAAGTAAAGGGAGATCAGCTTTAAAAATAAAGAGTTGGGGGGGCTGGGGAGATGGCTCAGTGGAATAAGCCCAAAATATATTAAAAAAAAAAAAAGTTTAAGACAAGCATGGTGGTGCACACCTGTAATCCCAGCCTGAGGGAGGCTGAGGCAGGACAACTGCTGAGTTCAAGGCCAGCCTGGAATATACAAGAACCGTGTCTCAAAATAGTAAGCTAACAAAACAAAAAAAGATACGTGTGATGGTGCGTGCCTGTAACTTCAGACTCTGCCGGGCTGAAGCAGGAGTTTCAGTTTCAGCCCAGCCTAGGCAACTCTGTCTCAAAGAAAAAAAGGCTGGGAGCCTGGGCATGGTGGTGCACACCTATAATCCCAGCACTTGGTAGGCTGAAAACAGGAGGATCAGGGGCCTGGGAGATGGCTCAGTGGAATAAGTGCTTCTTTGGCAAGCGCAAGGGTCTGAGTTCAATCCCCGGTTCCGCAAAAGAAAACAGGAGGATCACTACAGTCCGATCTGGGTAATGAGACCCGCACAACTCCCAAAAAAGGCTGGGATGGAGCTCAGCGCAGAGGCCCTGGGTCCAATCCTAGCACCACAAAAGAAGTGGCTCTGTCTGTGCCTTACTTGGGTAACATCCCCAACACTCAGGACCAACCCCAAAGCCCAATGGCAGCTCCCTTTTCTGGTAGCACTGGGGATGGAACCCAGGGCCTTCACACTGAGCTTCACCTCCATCCCTTTTTATTTCTTGATGGGTCTCAAAAGTTGCTAAGTTGTCCAGACTGGGCTAGAACTGGCGACCTTCCTGCCTCAGCTCCCAGCGCTGGGATGACAGCCTGTCATGGATCACACCCATCCCTGCGCCCTCGACCCATGCTTGTCCCCACTGACAGGCTGTGCTTCAGCCACCCAGACCCTTGGTGGTGACACTCCAGGATCATGTCACCCTGCTGTCTGTTTTCCTGGATTTGGCCTCTTCTTGTTTCTGCTCTTCCCTAAACCTCACTTCCTCAGGGCTCCCCCTTCCTGCCGGCTGCCACCCTCAGGGCAGACCTTGTACCACTGTGTCTCCCTCGCTGGAGCATCAGTGTCCTGGCCTGTTCCTCATATCCCCTGCTGCACCCCAAAGCCCAGACCCAGCCTAGTGCAGGGGGCACCCAACTACATCCTAAGCGGCCATCTGAGCGCCAGGCTTGGTGCCCTGGGCCCGGCTGCCGCCACCCCTCCTTCCCACCACCTGAGCTGCCTGCTGACCTCCTCCTGCCTTTAAACTTGGGCTGGATCACCCGACCTGAGCAGCACGTGGGGATCACCCGCCAGGGGCCCTCACGGTAGACCTGCAGCTGGGGCTGCTCTTCCCAGCACGACATGGGCTGACCACTCCTCGGGGAAGATGAGCAACTCTCAGATGGGAGCTCTGGACACATTCGTGTGTCCTGCAAGTGAGGGCTCATGTTACAGCTGGATCTTTTCATTTTTTTGAGATAGGGTCTCACTATGTAAGCCCAGGCTGGCCTCGAATTTAGGGAGATCTTTTTGCCTCAGCCTCCCAAGTGCTGGAATTACACAGTACTATAGAGTTACAGCTTATACTACCACACCTAGTTGCCCTACAGCCTCCTAATGGGACCAGAGGCCTAGCTGCTACTTGGCTTGTTTTTTCTTAATTCTCAGATTCACCAGCTGATCTAGGCCCACCAACCATAGCCTAGACCACTGGTAGCAGACCTAGGCACATATGCCACAGCAGGCTGCTTTGATCAATGAAAGCTCTAAAAGGTGCACCATCACTGGCCCAGACCCACCAAAGCTGAACCCAAATCAACCCTTCTGTCTGTGGAAGGCTCAAGGCACTGTTGGGGACAGAAAGCTGCCCAACACTGCACACCACACTCCTCTGTGCTGGCATGGGATGCACCATGATGCCCCACAGTGGCCTCCTGGGGACACGCTGCTCCTAAGGAGGAACTAGGCCAGGGAGAGGGGCTGCCGCCCGAGTCCCCTGGGTACCTTGGGGGTCGACCTCCTTGGCCAGCTTGAGGGCATCGGAGTTGGCCAAGTCCATGTTGGCAGGGGTCACGGCCAGGATCAGGCTGCTCTCCCGGCTGATGAACTGCAGGATCATGTCCTTGATCTGATACTCGATGTCGGGGGGCTGGTCCCCCACGGGCACCTTGGTGATGCCCGGGAGGTCGATGAGGGTCAGGTTCAGCACTGAGGAGAAATCAGAGTGCGGTGGTCAGAGTCCGGGAAAGCCAGCTGCACGGGCCCTGCGGGCCACACCTTTTTCTCTTCTCCTCCTTTACCGTGTGTTGGAGGTTAAATTAGGGGCACTCTGCTATAGCTACATCTTCAGCCCTCATTTATTTTCTGAGACAGGATGTTGCTGTGTAGCCGAGATGGGACCAGAACTTTCAGTCCTCCTGCCTCAGCCTCCTACAGTGCTGTGCCAGGTTACACCACTATGCCTGGCACCTTGCCTGCATGAGGTGAGCACACTACCACAGAGCCACATCCTAAGCCCCAATTCACATCTGTGCACCAGTAATCCCCCTGAGGGTCCCTGCCAGAGACACTGCACCTGCTCTACTCCAGGGACATAGACCTGCATTCTACAAATGGCTAAATAAACTCTAGCCATCCAGCCATCCGCCAATGCCAAGGAAGCCTTAGAAGCAAAATGATGGTACTTTGACAAACATACTCTGGGCTGGGGAGATAGCTCAGCAGCCTAAATGCCTGCCTGGCAAGCGCAATGACCTGGGTTCAATCCGTGCTACTGCATGCCATTCAGGCCCAGACTGGGTGTACCGTCTGGCCACCAAAAACAAGTATGGTGGTGCACGCCTGTAATCCCAGTGCTGGGGAGGCTGAGACAGGAGCTGCACAGTGAGACCCTGGAACAATTAAATAAAAAAAATAAAAGATAAAAAAAAAGTGAAAGAAAGAAAGACACTCTGCATCAAGGAGTGGTTTGCACTCCTAGTGGTTTGCACCTATAATCCTAGCACTTAGGACACTGAGGCAGGAAGACCACCGGGAACTCAAAGTAGTCTGGGCTACATAGCAAGATGCTATCTGAAAAAAACAAACAAGCAAACAAACAAAAACCTAATCTGAAACAATCACACACACACAAACAAGAATAAGTGGTTCCTGTGGCATGCCACGGCTATACTGCATGGCACAGAGGTGCATGCCATAATCCCAGCATCTGGGAGGCTGAGGTAGGGTGATCACTGCAAATTCGAGACTGCCTAGGCTAAAAACTAAAAAAGAAAAGAAAAAAAAAAAAAACATCCCTTCCTCCCACTTGAGGTAGCAAGCCAGGCCTTGGGGCTGGAGGCCTTGGACAGCCACATGTTGCTGTCAGAATACAGAGTTTTAAAGTTGGGACAAATTACAGAAAAGCCTGATTCCTGGCTCCTCTTTGATGGTGCTGAGCCTGGAACCCAGGGTCACACGTGCTAGGCAGCCCGCCTGCCTGCTCTTGTCCTTTCCTTTTTTTTTTTACAGTGGACATGAGACCCCAGGTCTTCACACTGAACCACATCTCCAGCCTTTTTTTTAACTTTTATTTTGAGGCTGGGTCTCACTAAGTTCCCTAGGTTGTGCTCCCATTGGCAATCTTCCTGCCTCAGCCTTCTGGAGGGCTGGGATTAGAGGTCTGTCATCACCATGCTGGTGTCCTCACTCCTTCCTCTGAGGCAGGGTCTCCCACGCAGCCTCCCACACGGCTTGTGCTCTGGCACCTGGCTATAGCTCTGACTGAAGGGCCAGAAGCCCGGTGCTGCCCTTTTGGACAGGCCACACTGTCCAAAGCCATTTGCCGGAGCTGCCACCAATCAGTTGCGCGGCAGGCACGCCGGCGTAGGTTCTACGCATGCGCAGAAGCCAAAGGGTCAGGCTGCCAGCCTCTGCTGCCCGCCCCGCCCCCACCGGCTGCCCACCATGTGGCGAGTAGACCCGCAGGTTGATGGGCACTGGGGAGATGCCTTTATTGGTCCCCGTGACCCGGTCGGTCTCTGCTTCAATCTCCTGCCGGACTTCATCGAAGTCTGTAAACTTTTTGGACTTGCAGTGCAGAAACTCGGCATATTCTGCAAAGAGAAGGAGGACACTGAAAATGAGTCAGGAAACAGTCCTGTGCGTGGGGGGCAGACGGCTTCTGTGCGCAACAGGCACTTTGGCAGGAAGAGAAAGAAAAGGAGCAGCTACAGTCCCTCTTGCGACAAGGATTGTGTTCAGAGGCGGCAGTCTGGGGAGGCGGCTGGACGGGGCAGCACTGAGCTGACAGGGGCAGAAGAGGGCCGCTGGAGCTGTGACCTGTGTAGGCGCCTTTGTCCTGGGCCCTTTCTCCTGCTTCGCCTCTGCCAGTGCACTCTTCCCCCTGGGCACCCTTCCGCCGGCTGCTGCTGCCTGGGAGCGGCTGACCCGGCACTCAACCTCTGGAACTATGAGCCAGGGTACAGCGTTTTTCCCCATCACCTATTTTGTCATTGCAACAAAAAACTGACTCACAACCACTTTTGGACCCTAGAGATTCTGAAATGGATACAAGTGTTTGCCTTATACAAAATGCACCAGCTTGGAAGTGTCATAGCTTTTGAACTTTTTCAGATTTTGGAGTATTTCCATATACAGGTGCTGGGGAGATAGATGGCTTAATAGAATAAGCACTTGCCTAGAAAGCATAAGGACCTGAATTCAAGCCTCGGTTCCACAAAAAAAAAAAAAATAATAATAATAATAAAATAAAAAGAAAAGAAAAAGAAAAAAGAAAGCCAAAATCCATATATAGAGTGAGCTATCTTGGGGAAGTGAGCCTGGTTGAAACTCAAAATTCACATTTCACATGCACACTACACACACGGTCCAAAGGCAATTTTTTTTTTTTTTTGTCTTTTTGAGACAGGGTCTCACTATGCACTTCACGTTAGCCTTAAGCTCACTTTGTGGCTCAGGCTGGTCTCGAACTCACAACAGTCCTCCTGCCTCAGCCTCTGGAGTGCAGGGATTACAGGCCTGCGCCACCACGCCCAGCTCCAAAGGCAATTTAAGCAGAGCTTTCAGTCTCCCTGTTTGCTCAGTGACATATAGTAGGACCCAGGTGTGGAACTTCCCACAAGTGATGTCCCCTTGGCACTTGCAGGGAACACTTTATATTGTGAATGCTCAGATTGGGGCAAAGGTACAGAACGTGGATCAGGATTCTACAAACTATGTCCTGACCACTGCAAATCAGAGAAACACCTGGTGGGTGCGACCAGTGCCTGTTCTTTTCTCCTTTTTTTAAGGCCGAGAGGACTGGGGGTGGAGCCCAGGACATTGCACAGCCCAAGTGGCACTGTGTGGGCCCTGACTGCCACTCCCAGCTCTGTTCGCCTGCACACAGATCCGATGAGGAAACAGCAGGCTGTGTCACCCTGAGGGACGCCAAGTGTGACAGTGACTTCGCTCAGAGCTGACAGAAGTCTGAGTCCTGGGTCCTCACTGCGGGTCACAATGGTGTTCACAGGCCTTACTGTCCTTCCTGAGGACACCCGTGGGCTCTGGGCACAGGAACCTCATGGCCTCACCAGGGCCCACCTCGCGGCCCTCTTCACAGGCTCCTCACATGCCTTCCAGGACCACGCACAGGAGCCCAGGGCCATCTGCAAGCCGGGCTGCGAGCAACAGAGGGCGGTGAGGTCCTGTCGCAGAGCCCCAAAGCACAGAAATGGGACAGGGAAGTGAAAGCCGCGTGGCGTGGATGTTGAGTGGGCCGGGGTTCACCGAACAGCTCCCCAGCTCATCAAACGTTGGAACTTTGCTAGCAAAACTGGTGGGACAGGGGCCGCAGTATAGCTCAGCGGACTAAGAGCTTGCATAGGTAAACACAGGGTTCGATCCCTGGTTCCCCATGCTGCACGGGCCCCACTTGCGGGTGTGCCTGTGGAACCACAGCAAGCGGGAGGCAAAAAAAAAGTTCTAAAAAATTGGGGGGACAGCCCCAAAGCTCAGCGATTACAGCTCCTGCTGTGATGTTAAAAAGGAGGAGGTAACTCATTCCGGACCCCTCCTGTCTCTCAGGAGCTATTCATTCCTGTACCCTGTTCTTTTTCCCAGTACATTTTGCTACTTTTAAAAATAAAGATAAAGGGGGTTGGGGAGATAGCTCAGCAGAATAAGTGCTTGCCTGGCAAATGCAAAGGCCTGAGTTCAATCCCTGGTTCCACAAAAAAAAAAAAAAAAAAACAGAAGAAGAAAAAGAAAGATAAAGGGGAGCCAGGCAGGTAGGTCTTAGCACTTTAGGAGGCTACGGCAGCAGGATCGAGTTTTGAGTCCAGGCATTTTAGTGAGACCATGTCTCACAATGAAAATTTCAAACACACACACACACACACACACACACACACACACACACACACACACTCGCATAAGGGCTGGGGCTATAGCACAAAGGCCCAGAACAGAAAAAGAAAGAAAACAAGGAAGGAGGGGGAGCAAGCATAGTGGCAGGGGCAGAGGCCAGGTCACGCTGGAGCTGGAGATCCCCCAAGCACCCACCAGGAGGAGATCCGGCCACACAAATAGCACAGCGAGCAGCTGGGGAAAGGCGTGGGAAAGCCCGGAAGGAAGACAGTGGGAGGAGTAAGAGTGCCCGGTCCCTTCGAGGAGCTGCAGCGCCTCCTGAGGCCCAGGTTGGGGAAGTGACTGGGCCCACACGCAGCTGGGCCTTGGAACTGACAAAGTGGCAGGGGTATGGTTCTCAAGCCAGGTGGCCCCTGAGGTCTCCAGAAAGGCCCTTGCCTCTGAACCCTTTGGCCACAGAGCTAGGGAACTCACGAGATCAGACTGGCATCCACAGGGCCCCGGCCACCACCAAGTAGGGTCCCTGAGGAGACTGCAAGGAAACAGGGTCCCCCACCTGGCTATCAGCCACCCACTTCCAAGAACAGTCACACCAGGGCCTTTACAGGACAAGAGGAAACACTCGGCTGCTCTTCCTGGAGCTGCCACTGAGCATGAACAGCCCATAAACCCCCACAGACTCTCGGCTCCCTTCCGGCCCCAGGCCCCAGGCTTAGCTGAAAGACAGGCTGCATGAGGCAGGGGATGCGGCGTGGAAGTCCCCCGCTGGCCATGGATGTGGGCCTTGCCCTGCAGACCTCTGCCCCCCAGGTATCTAGAAAGTCTGGCCCTCTTTGCCTTCAGCCTCCTCTGCCTTTTCTTCCTCCTCTTCCTCGGTTAGGACCTGCCCACCCAGGGTCACCCCAGAGTCCGGCAGCTCGGTCCTCTTTCCTGCTCCCCCCACAGATCCTCATGCTGATCAAAGTTATTAGCTTTGTCTGCCATGAGGCCCTACTCAGGCCTTAGTCTTTTGGTCTATGAAATGGGCATCACAAGGTGTCTGGTGGAGGTCTGGGGGAATCTACATCTGCATAGCAAAATGGCAGCTATCGTTGTGGTCATCAAGAGTGGGCAGGGACTCTACCATCCTCCCAACTGACAGAGGAGCCCAGAGAGGGCAAGGCACTCTCACAAATTGCCCAGCACCTCCTGCAGGTTCAGTTGTTCCTTCCTGGTCTCTGGTCTGAGGTCCCTACTGTCTGGTTAAAGATTCACCAGCTCAAATAACACATTAGGGAAGAGACATTAGGGAAGAGAGAGAAAAAAGTGCACCAGAGGCTAGGAGGCAACTTGCCAGGAGCCAAAGTCAGGCACTACCAGCCCTGCCCATCTGCTCACCACCGCCCGCTGCGCCCCTCCCACCGTCCCTCCCTCCCTCCTTCCTTCCCTGGCCACAGTGTTTCCAGGTGACCAAGCTAGTGCCTGGGTCCTGGGCACACGCCCCAGCTGTACACCACACCAATCAAGTTCCCTGCAGGGGCAGCCAGGCCAGAAAGGAGAAACCCAGGCCTCGTGTGGCCACTGTGCTGTAGCCCGTGGGCTCTGGCAGCATCTTCACTCAGGTTCGGTGGACAGAGGAGTTTTTCCAGAAAGCACTTCTGCCTCCCCGAAACCCCGTGTGGAAGCAGGGGCCACATGTGGATGGCTGCTCTGTGGGAGGCAGCAGCTGCCTAAGATTTACTACAGCGGATTCCCAGCCTGGCCTGGAGTGTCCAGCCCTGGGGGATGGCAGGCTGGGGACCCCCAGCAGGTCTCACTGCTCCACGTGGTTACTCCTCACCTTGCACCCAGATTCTCTCAGCCAGGTGTCCCAGGTCATAAGGAAGTAGCCCTTGGGGAACTCCCAGTCCCATAAGGAGCCCTGTGGGCACACTCCTAGCAGGAGACGGTGGCCTCCTGCCTCCCACTGCAGAGGTACCTGGGGCACGTGCCCAGTGGCCTTCCTGGAAGCTGCAGAAAGTCAAGTTTCGACCGGAAACTCCAATGCCAGAGAAGCACAACTCTGCCTACAGCGTGACCCACAGGCTTGGAGAGGGCAGGGCAGGTACCCAGAACAGAATTTGGGGAAGTGGTGAGAAATGGGGGTGGGGGCTTGCTGCACAGGCCTGTCATTCGCTGTCGGGAGGCTGAGAAAGGAAGAGCATCAGTCTGGACTACACAGTGAGATCCTGTTGCAAGAAGCAAAAAAAGACAAGAGAGGTAGGAGTACCGTGGCTTGTGTGGACCAGGAGCCTAGCCACACCCAGTTTAGGCCTCCAGCTATCACTGGGTCCCTCAGTGTCCCTGTAACACAAAAGGCTAGCCCAGGACCCACAGCTGGGTGCGATGAGAATGTCACTCCATTGGTGAAGCCTGCGGCAGGTTAAATGTGAGACCCACAGGGTGCCAGGGTCTCAGCATGACACGCACAGGGCTCTGCCCTGGTGCCTGCACCTTCCAGTTCCCAGCCTGGCAAAGGGCAATACCGCCAGGCTGGCTCCTCCCGCCCCAGCCCCACTGCAGCAGCTCGAATGGCCTGTGCCCAGTCTCACTCGGGAGACCCTGAGTGCTGGACGCCCAGAGAGCAGCAGCTCATCTGGCACTTCTCCATGATAGTGAAGCTCATCTCCTCTTGCTCGGTTCTGACTGAAGACAAGTAGTGATTATTACTTCTCACTGAGACCAACTGCTGCGGAGACCACACGGTGGGTGACAATGACAGCTGGCATCTGGACCAGTCTCGCCCAGCTCCCCGCCAGACTGGCTCTAGGCTGTCTTCTCTGAGACAGGAGCATCCGTGCAGGGAAATTACTAGCTTAGTGCTGTCAGGGGCCACCCAGGTGGATCTAGATTTCCACCCAACCTCTGAAGATAGGGGCCAGCAGGATTATGGGAAGAGCCTTCTGGGTTTGTGCTGGATAAAGTGCTGAGGGGTTGTGTGTTTTGTTTTGTTTTCTGAGACAGAGAGGTCTGGCTATGTTGCCTGACTGGTCTTGAAGTCCCAGGCTCAAGCAGTCCTCCTGCCTCAGTTTCCTGAGCAGCTGGAACTAGAACAGGTGTGCAGTGCCCTATGAGACTTAGCCCCACCTACCTCCCACACACTCAGGCTGTGCCACTGGGCTACCAGTGGGGGACAGGCATTCCTGCCCTGGGCGCTGCCACAACTGTGGGGAGAGACCATGGCAAAAACACCAGGACAGGACAGGGCGGTGGTCGTGTCACTCATGCTGAGGAGGAATTAAAGCGTTGGGGGCAGAGCTGGGGCTGGGCGCAAGGGGGCAGCTGCAGCTGGCAACGAGAGTGGTAGAAGGGCAGAGGGGAAGGAGGGTACAAGCAGGGTGTTCCTGGCAGGGACAGGGCTGAGCTGTAAGGTCCAGAGGGACCTTGGGTCAGGACAAGAAGCCTGAGGGTCAGGACGGCACCAGCTGCAGCAGGGACTGGTCAAGGCCAGAGCCTTTGGGAGGGGCTGGATTGGCTTCTGAGGCCAACGGGAAACCTGCAAACCAGATCCTGACAGCTGGTGCTTCTGTCTCCTGCGTGCAGACCAAGGTCAAGGTCATGGTGGGAGTCAGGGGCTCAGCAGGTTCATAGGTCAAACAGGAAGAAACCTCCACACCTGGGGGAGTGTGAGGCTCACAGTGACTCCCAAGGAAGGCAGGTCACCTGCAGGCCTCGGAGCTTCCTGGTGGCTGCGGTCTAGGTAATCTTTAATCAGTGCCGGTTATAAGTCATGCTTCATCGAAACTTGTCTGAGCAGGAGTGGGTCAGCCCTGTGCTGCAGGGGCCAGCACAGGCCACCCTCCAGGCCTCACAGAGCGCACACAATCACCCCCATGTACAGATGCGCATACCGAGGCACAGAGAGAGCTGCCTGCTGGATTCCTGGCCAGGGAATGCTATCAGGCTGGCTCCAGAGTCATTTCAAGGAGCTTCCAGCTTTAACAGTGTTATCATCCCACACCCCAGCACATTCTGGCCCCACCTCCCTAAATGTCCTGGGTCCCCAGCCCAGGCACCTCTGCCCCTCACCCACAGCAGCACCCAGGCCAGGTTCACATGCCTCACCTGTTGTCTTTCCTGCTTCTGCGGGTCCTGGTCCCCTCCCACTGACTGCACCACACCTGCTGGCCCCACCCAACCTGGAAAAGCAGCCACCCAGCCTTAGCCGCTCTCCGTGGATCTGGTCACCAAGGCAGATATAGGACACAATGGACTGGCCGCTCTTGGCCTGTCTGCAGCAACTCCAGGCTGAGACTGGGGCGGGGACCGTGCTGGAGCACCTGGTCGGTCTCCCTAGAGAAGGGACAGGTAGCCCTGCATTCAAGACAACCCAACCACACCCAACCAGACTGGATTCAGCGCGGCTCCCCCCATCCCTGGTGGCTCCTGTCTCTATCAGCAGGCAGACCGTGGTCCCCAAAGCCTGGCTTAGGTCACATTTTAAGATACAGCGCCCTTAGGCAATGATCTGGAAGCCTCGCCCTGCTCCTCAGGCATCTGCATCCTGCTGACAGTTCCTGGCAGAGCTAGGTTTCAGTTCCTTCAGTAGCCTCTCTGGACAGCAGCACTGAGTCTCTGTGCCGACCCTGCTCTGAGGGCTTCCTCACCCACTGCACAGTCCAACGTGAGAGGCAGCGTCAGCTCCAAGGCCACCTCCCTGGAAGAGCTGGTGCTGGGCCTCCCATCTCCTGCCACCAGCTACCCCCCCCCCCACACTGTACCAGGGCCAGGTAGTGATGACATGACCCACTCCCTGAACCATACTGTGACACACTAAGGGCTTGGTGGCACAAGGCTGGCTGATGGCCTCTGTGCAGGTGACATGGGAAGCTCCCAGCCCCCATCACACCAAACCACGGGTGGGATCTTCCAATGCCAAAAGCCAGCTGACCTGCTCTCCAGCAAGCTGACCTCAAACAAGCAGAAAAACACAAAGCCACAGCAAGGACCTGGTGTGGGCCTAGCACAGGTACCTCTGCTGGGAAGGCAGGAAACATGGCCCTGTGCAGGGTCCCACCCAATTTGGCCCAACTGACCACCTACATCAGGGTTAACAACTGAAACCTGCTGCTCTGCCCTATGACCTACTAGAGGCCAAGTCAAAGGAGGCAGCCCAGTGGCCAGCCTGTGACCTATCTCAGGGCAGCATTCCCAAAGATGAGGTTCTGCGCCAATCAGATGCCCTCACTGGAGCCACACCCCACGTGCTGGGCTGGGCAGTCTGGAGACAGGTGAGCCTGTGCAGGCAACAGCTAAACCTCAAGTTGGATAGCCTGGGTGAGGGTCCCTGTGCCCTGGGGAGGGCAGGTGGTCCTGGCTGTGGCTGAAGAGATTGAGAGTAACCTGGCTGAGCTTTGCAGGTCTATAAAAACAGCCGCACAAGCTACTTGGAGACAACAGCTAAGACACTGAGTACGGCCTGGGCCTCGGCGGAAATGCAGCCCTGACTCCTCTTAGGGCCTGTCTTCTCTGCACAGAGCCACAGAGCTGAGCACTGAAGCATTTTGGGCCGATGTGCACGGATGATTTCGAAAGAGTACAGCACAAGCGTGACATTTGTGTCTGGTCACAGTTGAGGACACTGGGGGTAGAAGTACAGATTTTCACTGAGCTGTTTTTCACCTATTTTTTGCACACATGGGGCACACGAGTTCAACCTCCAACACAGCCCTGGACCCCAGACTCTGCCTAGCTCCGGCCTCTCCTGGGCACCCAGGCCATGTTCGCTCCCTATGGAGCCTGCAGGCTCCACACCATACCTGTTTTGGAGAAGATGAGTTGCAGAATGAGAGGCCGCCTGGTAACAATTCCTGAACCTCGGGGAAGGAAGTCCCTGTGAGGGAAGAAAGGGACAGAAGTTACTCACATATCTGGCACAGGAGGGGCAGGAAATGTGACCACACGTGGCGCAGCAACTGTCCTGCAAATCTCAGCAAAGACACCAGCACCAGCTGAGCCCTGGGGAGCCCTGGCGAGGGTGGGGGGATGGTGGCCACAGAGACAGCACGTTCCCCTCCACTCTTCAGAAGGCCCTTTCCGTGAGAGGAATCTAGGCAACGTTCCTGTGAAAGACATTGGGTACAGTGGTAAACCTCTGAAATCCCAGCATTTAGGAGGCTGAGGCAAGAGGGTTACCAACACCAGCCCTGCCTAGCCAACTCTGCAAGACCCTGTCTCAAAAGAAAATATTAAAAAGGGCTGGGGAGATAGCTCAATACAAAAGCCCTAGGTTCAAGCCCCAGTACCAAAGGAAAACAAAAATAGCTCAAAATATTTCCTGTTTTAAGTAACTGTCATGCATGTATGACATAAGCAAAATAGAACGTTAATGACACATTATGGTGTGATTTGTGTGTAGAAAAACCGAATTCACAAAGACAGAGAAGGTAGGTCAGTGGTTGCCTGAAGGTGGGAACAGGAATTGATTGCAAAGGGAGGGAGGAGGCCTTCCGGGAGGATGAGAATGGTCTAACCCTGTGTTGGTCACATCTATTGTGATTTTACTGAAAGTCAGAACACGTGCAGGTGATGCGAGTGAACATACGCACTTCACTGTGGAAATACACAACCATCACAGAAGACACAGGTGGCCAGCACTGCCTTCCTCTGGGAACACCTGGCCGGTGGCAGTGTGAGAAGCCCACCAGCCGCCCTCTGCTGCACAGAGGGGGACCACAGCGCCTGTGGTCACTCAGTATTGGCACGTGCAGGGTGCTCTGACGCTGCGGGGTGTGGTGGTGCCTGCCTGTAATCCCAGCACGTGGGAGGCTGAGGCAGGAGGACATCGAGTGTAGACGCTCCCGACGAGCCCAGGCAGCACGGCAAGGTCCTGCAGAGCACTGGACACCTGGGATGGGTCTAGGTGTCCTCACACAGCAGGACAGCAGGGGACGGGGCAGGGATCCCCACACTGAGGCCTCCAGAGGCGAGCCTGGTGCCCCCTCCAACTTGTGTGTGTGTGTGTACAATTAAATTTTTAAAATTTTACAAAAGATGGAAGTACAACAGCAGGAAGAAAATTTCAACAGGTAAGAGAAAAACAGGCTAGGAAGGGTCCTCTGAAGAGAAGGGACCCAGTTCACTAACCTGGGCAAAGGGTATGCTTGCGTTTTTCCAGAGAATGCTAAGTGACCTATTTGGGTCCCACAGTATACTGTGAGGCTGGACTAGGAAGCCAGCTCTGGAGAAGTCAGCAGTGCTGACGTCAGATCCGGTCCAGGGCCTATTCAAGGGACTGACCAAATGGAAACCTAAGGTCTAAATAGCTGATAAAATATGTTAAATCGTTGAGCTAAATTATACTAGTATTCAGACAAAAAATACAAAAATATAAAATATGCATATCAATTATACATAAAATACTATATTCCTTCCAAATTTTTGGGCTGGGGAGATAGCTCAGTAGAATAAGCGCTTGCTTGGCAAGTGGAAGGTCCTGAGTTCAATCCCCGGCACCACAAAAAAAAAAGAAAAAAAATTTTTTTCCTAATAAGAGATCACTGATTATTGACAACAAAATCTGACTAGTCTACTTATAATTATAAATTTCTAAAAATTATGAGTTACTGGGGCTGGGAAGATGGCTCAGTGGAATAAGTGCTTCCCTGGC
>PVKA01030817.1:0-26919 GCA_004027165.1 Ctenomys sociabilis | reverse complement strand
CCATTCTTTCTGGAGTGAGATGGTATCTCAGTGTTGTTTTTATTTGCATTTCACAAATGGCTAGCGATGTGGAGCATTTTTTCATATATTTGTTCGCTTCTTTAATTTTGTCCTCTGAGAAGTGTGTATTCATCTCAGATGCCCATTTCTGAATTGGGTCTTTAAATTTGAGGGCCCTGTTATATCTTAGTTCTTTATATATTCTAGACAGTAGTCTCTGATTGATTAGTTAGGATTTTTTCAAAATTTGTGGGTTGTCTTTTCACTCTGTTGACAACTTCTTTTGACATGCAGAAGATCTCCTCCAAAATTGGCCACAACTGTGGACCAGAAACAAGAAAGAGAGGACAGAGAAACAGCAAGCATGGAAGGGAAGGGCTGTGCACTAAGGTGACAGTCGGTGACCTCCTAGCACGTTAAAGTGGTCACTGACTCTGAATCTCTTCTGTCCCTGAACATTTTTCAGAAACCACAACTATATTTAGAGCTTTACTTGTGAAAAAAAAATGTCCTGACGGTTCTTAAATCTATTTGAGGTAGAATTGAATTTCTTTCTCCCATAAAAATATCTGAGAAGATTAAGTTTAAAACTGCCCGTCTCTAACCAACTAGTACTTCCTCAGGATTCAGGTGTAAACAGGGCAAAATGTCTTTCCAGACACAGATGACCAACGGGGAAGCAGTTCAAGTCCCAGGTTTTCTGAGCAGAAAAACAAATAAGGACACAGCTATTTATCACTAAGCTACAAGGAAATCAAGGAAAGAAAAGCAGATACAATTTACCAATTAGAAGCAGAGTTGATATGTCTTAGCAATTTTAGTCAGTCATTTTGTCATATATTGTGATTTTATATTTTTAAATCTGCTAACAAAAACTTTGATACTCAGGAAAAGCATTTATTTCAGGGTTGACTACAGCCCAAAAACAAATAATCCAGCTCCTTCTGCCTCTAAAAATAGAAAACAGAGTGCTGTATTCCATTCATTAAATAGGCCAAAAACATGCTCACAGAAAAAGTACGTGAACAAATTTTAAATATATTTCTGGGCAAGATGATCACACCAATTTATCTCCCCAACCAGGATACCTTTCAGATTCTTAAGAGTTACTGAAGATGATGCATAGATAATCCACAACAGGAACGTTGTCAGCAAACCAAGCCTTGGAGTCACTGCATTGTTAGAGTCAGGTGATATGAATATCTACTTGGAAAAGTAAGGAGGGAAACGTATGAACTCATTTATTCTCTGCCACACTCTAGCATCCTAACTTCAGCTCTTCTAATCAGTACCAGAAAAAAAAAAAAAGTTATGTGAACAATCCAGCCATCACGGCAATGGTCACAGCTTGGCACCGAAGGTGAATCCTGTGAGGCTCACAGCCAAGGTCCACTCACCTGTGAAGGTCACACAGCTTGTTGCTTTGGTGGCCGAGAACACTGTTGGCTGCCAGAGGCCAGCTGTACTCCTTTGGGAACCACAGACAACCCGCAGGGTGAGCCAAGGCTGTCGCTGGCCAGCCTCACTCTAGACACTTCCTCGGTCCAGCGCTGCTTTCACTGGAGAGCAGCACTACTTTTTGGAAGGGAGGAGTCCAGCATGTGATGGACTGCAAGTCTTCTGGACTCAGGAAGCTTGGTGATATTTACAATTATCTTGAGAGAACCTTTAAGCTGCCACCTCAAGATCTGGGCAGTGCAATGCTCAGCAGTAGCAGAGCGCTGGCTCCCAGGAGCACGGGCTATAGAAGCGCTGTTCCAAGCCTTGTCCCGCAGATTCCAACTCTCTTATTTTGAACCCTAGACAAGACATTTGGGGAAGTATAAGAGGCAGGACAGGAAAACCAAAAAAGATTAAAAATTAACCAAGATCAAAGGTGAGTGCTTAGCAACTGTGTACTGAGTAAATGTTTATTGAACATAAAAGATTGCTGTAATCAATGAGTATACAATTCTGGGTATAAATCCAACAGTGCCCACAGCTAGTAAAGACTACATCATTTCTATAATGTAGTGAATGATTCCATTAAAATTTGCAAGATCTGGCTAGAGCTATAGCTCAGGGGCACAAAGTCCTGAGTTCATCTGCTGGTATCCAAAAAAATCAACAAAAAGAACTATAAGATCCTGGGCCTGGGAGATAACTCAGCAGCATAAGCACCTTCCTGGCAAGTGCAAGGTCCTGAGTTCAACCCCTGGTTCTGAGAAAAAAAAAAAAAAAAGCCTTGCAAGGTCTTCTACCGAGAACACAGACTGAATACCGAAGGGTACCAGGATACCGAAGGTTACCAGGACAATGTCCTGAATTTAGCAGTCATTCAGTAACATTGTTTAAATAAACCCATCATTTTAGGGTAAAAAGACATACCCGGGGCAACTGTGATATAGTAACACATTACCAAGTAATAAGATATGACACCAAGCAGATGGAGTTTAGTTTTAAAAAGCGACAGGCAAGATTATTAAAGCCTACATGGAAAAGATAGATACAAGCGCTACACAGAGAAGTCTCTCACGTACACAGGTAAATGTCACACTGAAGAGAAACTAAGATTCAGCCAAGTGCAGCGCACCCAGACAGGCTGAGCAGAAGACACGTTTGACGCAAGTGTGCGTCAGCGCGCCAGATCCCCTCGAGCACCCACAAGAGCCCCTGCACAGAAGTCTTCATAAAAACCGTTCAATGGAGGAGGGACATTTATTTTCTAAATTGGCAGTTGTCAGCTATTCAACTCACAAATGCTAAAGTATGACAAATTCTAGACCTTATTTGACACCATACCCACAAATACAAAACAGTTTGAACATCTAATCTGAATGTAGAAAAGCCTTGATGGACAATGTCCTAATACTCCCTGAGATGTTTCTCCAAAAAGCTAAAGCAAATAAGAGAATTTAAATTTTCACAGAAAGTGATCTCCTTAAAAGAAAAGTGATTTTTTTTAAATAGCCAAAAATACTTTCGAGAATATTTTTTAAGAATCTTCCTTCAAACTTTCATTCAATAATTAATTACATGTAAAATAGCACTGTTACTCTATAAAAAAAATGATAACAATGACTATAGATATGCACATTTCCACCTTGATGAGCTAGTATAAAAGCCCCAAACCTGTGTACAAACCTATATAACATTGCTGGTAGTGAATCGTCAACTAGCTTTTATACAATCCACTTTTATTATTTAAAGAAAATAAGCTATAAAGTTGGATGTGGTGGTGCATGCATGAAATCCCAGCACTCAGGAGGCTGAGGCAGGAGGATCATTGCAAAGTTGAGACGAGCCTGGACTACAAAGTGGGCTCAAGGCCCGCCTGAACTGCATAGTGAGACCCTGTCTCAAAAAGACAAAGAAAAAGAAGTTAGGTAAAGGTAAACCATCAAATGTATATAAGGGAAATTTAAGGAAGAATCACTTTAGATTCACCTAAGACAAGCCATTCTAATTATAAAGCAATAGCAAAAAGGCCTGGCTACATTTTATCTTTTATTCATTTTAATGAGGAAAAAAAGATTAACAATGAAACAGTTTCATAACAGGTTAGTATGACAGTTACAATAAGTAATACATTGCATATAGTTGTCCTCATAGTAGTTATGCAGAGGACAAGATGCAGACATGATACCTTGTGTAAACAATATTAGTACAAACCTTTCTTCTCATTGAACTAAGAGTTCAAGCTCAACGAGGGCTGGTTACACCTGACATTTCCCTCTTGCTGTGCTCTTAAAGTTTTTTTTTTTAATTTATTGTCTAGTAAATTATAAAAGTAATCTTATAAGAGCAAAATAAAAGTGATCTGCATACATAAAAGTTGGATATTTTGTTTACCAAGAAATTCATTTACTGTCATCTAATTGTCAGGTTAGAGGCTACTAAAAATATGGGATACTAGAGTGAAACTGCTATATTTTAAGATGGACAAAAGGCTCAGAGAAAGCTGAGGTTATGATCAGACAGCAAGATCTCTCACACATTTCTGATCTTGTCAGGTAAATCTTCTAAAGGATACCATCCAACTCTCCCAAATCACCTCTGACCATCATCAAAGGTTCTGATTCTGATTGAGTAGAAAAGATAACTTGATATAATCTGTTTTTACCTAATAGAACAAACATTTACATAATATGTACTTGTGTGTGCAAGACACTCATGAGTAGATGCTACAAACAAAACAGCAGTGCTACCTCAGCTCACAATCTGAATTGGATGAGAACTGAATCAAATTTCCCCCTAAAGTCAACACCGACCCACTGATTTGATCCTCATCCAATTCAGTTTATGACCACAATTGTGGAAAAAATTAAGTTCGTGAACCAAGGTCCCACTGTAAATGAAACGCATTTCCTTAATCAATTTGCCAGGGGGTAGATAACTAACAATGATACAAGAAACTTATACCTAAAAAAAAAGAAAATACTACTGGAGAAGGAAGAAATGAGATTCTCATTCATTCATTCATTTTTATGAGATGGACCAATTTCCCAGGCCGACCCAAAACTCCTGGGCTCAAGCAATCCATGAATGAGTGATTCTCTACACTTGAGGAATTATGCAAAGTCTCATGACAGCAAAGACTGGAATTTGGAAACAGTGAATGGACAGATTTTGACAAACAAGAGAAAGACACAATAGTGAGACCCTAGGTAGGAAATAAAGTGAAAATTCAGAATTGGGGAGTAATGTAAAAATGCAGAAGTGCCAGGGGATAAAACGTGTGCTGAAAGTTAAGGTAAGAAGCTTGGTGCACACAGAAACTTAGTACAGATGGCAGTATGGTGAGTGGCAGTAATCCAGCCTTTCTGAGATCTGGAATCCAGGCACTGCAAAATAACTGGGGAAGCGAGAGAGAGAGAGAGAGAGAGAGAGAGAGAGAGAGAGAGAGAGAGAAAGAGAGATCCTCAGGAATTGGGAAGGAACTGACAGGGAAATCACAGCTACATTTAAGTCAGCCCAGAGAAGAGACAGACAGGCGGCCTTCTCCCCAGACTGACTCTGCTGAGCTCAGGGAGTGCCAGGTGCCACAGAGGGACTCCAGGAAGAAACGTCCAGTGGCTGCTATGAGGAGCGAGTGCAGGTTTTGCTCACACAGGACTCCTTCCACAGGGAGCAGCTAGAGAGGGATCCCAGCTCAGGCAGCACCACACTCCTGGAGTTAGCCACTGCTCCAGGAAAGGACTGAATGTTGGGCCCACAGAGTCCACTGTGCCTGCTGAGGGTCCCCTAGGAACAAGGTCAAGCGTCATCACTCCTGTCAGTACACCTCTTAAAACACTGGCCAGAGCAATCAGGCAAGAAAAAGAAACAAGGGAGGTATGCAGATGGACAGGAAAGGAAGAAGTTGAGTCCTCATTATTTGCAGATGACTTAATATACAATGTAGAAGACTCTAAATTCTACCAAACACTTCTAGAATTAATAACCAAATTCAGTACCATAGCAAGACAAAAATCAGCACACAAAAACCAGTACCTTTGCTGTACACCAACAGACTCACCAAGAAAGAAATTAGGGAAACAAAGCTTTTCACGATAGCATCAAGAAAAATTAAATACTTATGAATTAACCTAACCAAGAAAATGAATGAGGCCCACAATTAAACCTGCAGCACTCTGAGAGATGAAGAGAAAAATGGAAAGTTGTTCCATGTTCCTGAACAGGCAGAACCAACACAGTCAAAATGCTACACTGTACTTCCAAAACCGAGAAGCAGATTTAACACCATCCAAACCATGATGCCAACAGCATTTCTGACAAAACTAGAGAAAACAATTCTAAAATTCATACGGAAGTGAAAGAGAAAAATAGTCTCAAGAAACAAGAACAAGGCAGGAGGCAACACAACCCAGGGCCATAAGTCAACCGTGCTGGAGTAATAAAACAGCAGAGTATTGGCAATAAAGGAGACACGTGGACCAGTGGACTGGAAAACAGGATGCAGAAAGAACTCCAGACATGCTCAGCCACTTGCTCTTTGACAAAGGGTTGAGAACCTTTGCTGAAAAAAAGCCTCTTTAATACACGGTTGTGGGAGAACTGCCATCCACACACTGAAGATTCAACCTGACTGTATCTCACACAATGCACTAAAGTAAAATCAAAATAGATCAAAGATCTATATATTAAAACAGAAACACTTCATCTATGAGAAGACAAAATAGTTACAATTCGTCAACACACAACCATAGGCCCTCAGTTGTACAAGAAAGAATATTAAGATCCAATAAATGGGATCAAATCAAACTAAAAAGTTTCTGCATGACAAAGGAAACCATGAACAGCATAAAGAGACTGTGTACAGAGTGAGAAAAATCTGTTGACAGTTACTCCAAAGACAAAGGACCAATGTCTAGAATTGTTAAAGAACACACACACACAAAAATTAAAAGACCCAATGAAATAATGGACAACTGAAATGAACAGACATTTCTAAGAAGAACAAATAGCCAATACATAAAGAAATATTGACCACTGCTGGCCATTAAGAGCAATGCAAATTAAAGCAATACCAAGATTCCACCTCTCTCCAGAAAGAATGACTATCAAATAATTTTATTAGATTTTAAGAGAACAAAAAAATAGTCAAAATAAATTGAAATGATGCAGAATTTCACTAAACAAAATAATAGGAACTAAACAATGGTTGTTATATTGCATAAAGTTGCCTTCAAATTAAATGTTTAGATTATCAGATAGAAGCATGCAAAATTTGTCTTAAAGAAGTTATAATGGGGGTTAGAGAGATAGCTCAATAGAATAAGTGCTTGCCTGGCAAGCGCAGGAGCCTGAGTTCAATCCCTGGTTCTGAAAAAAAAAAAAAGTTATAAGAAAAAAGGAAGGCTGGCCAAATAGCTCAGCAGATTAAAGGATTAAAGTGCCTGCACACAGGCACAGGGTCCAGGGTTTGATCCCTAGGCCTGCTGCACCAGCCTTCCTCCTGAGGAGCACTGAGACTGCAAATGAGACTGGACATGGTGGCACACACCTGCAATCCCATCTGTTGGGAGGCTGTGAACAGGAGGATCACTAAGAGTCCAAGTCTAATAGTGAGGCCCTGAACACCCTGTCAACCCATCCCTAAAATACATACACACACAAAAAAAAAAGACACACTCATTTGGCCTGGGGAGATAGCTGAGTAGAATAAGTGCTTGCCTGGCAAGTGCAGGGTCCTGAGTTCAAAGAAGAAGGGGGGGGGGGAGGAAAGGAAAGGAAAGGAAAGGAAAGGAAAGGAAAGGAAAGGAAAGGAAAGGAAAGGAAAGGAAAGGAAAGGAAAGGAAAGGAAAGGAAAGGAAAGGAAGAATTAAGCATTAACTGTTCTTTTCAATGGACCAGCAGAAATCAGCAGTACAAGTATCCAAGCTATCCTGTGTATACACATATATTTTTTCCTTTCTTCTTTCTCTTGTGCTTTTACTCATTCCAGTTGTTCCTTCCCATTGAACAGATTTTTTCCCTTTCCAACCCAAATACCCATCAGTTGAGGAATGGATTAAGATATGATTATTTTTATGCAATGGATTATTACTCAGCTTTAAGGAAGATAAACTCAATGTTTTTATAGATAAATGGTTGCAAATAAATGAAATAAATCAGATCCCACATGTTTAAAGATCATATTGTCTTGCTAGTGTAAAAAAATGAACAGTAAAGAAATCAAATAACTACAAATGTTGGTGAGGCTGTGGGTAAAGAGACCCTTCTTCATTGTTTGTGGAAGTGCAAACTAGTACAACTATTGAAATCAATATGCAGAGTCCTCTAAAACCTAAAACTAGAAATTCCAATTAACTAAGCTCTTCCACACCCAGATCTTCCCAAAAGAATTAAAGACAGCATATCACACGCACTTACCTATGTCCATGGCAGCACAACTCACAACAGCCTCATTTTGAAAGTGGCCTTATGTCCATCAACAGATAAATGAATAAAGAAACTGTGGTACTGATGATACATAACAGAATACTACTATCCATAAAGGATAACTCTGAGTCCTCTAGGAAAATGGATACACCTTAAAACTATAATACTAAGTAAAATAAATCAGATATGCAAGCTTATATATCACATGGTTTCTCTTTTATGAGAAATGCAAAATATAAAAAACAACATAAAAATAGGGAACAGCAAGATATAGCTTCAGTATATGGGAAGGAAACAAAGAGATGGAAGGAAGAAGGAAAGAGAGGAGGGAAATGAGATGAAAGTGGGCTCTGTGAACTACTGTGTGCACGCACTAAGTCCTATGAGGAGCATGTTTGTTATATACTACAAACAGGTCTACTATATATATGACCTATGTGTAAATATACATTAACATCTTGACTCATAAAAATTATAGTTGTGAACTAGCACAGACACAAATAGACATCACATTTATTTTGTATGCCTTATAACTTTATCAGACTGACGAGTGACTCTGACTCACAAATATTCTGCCAGAACAGAACTTGATTGTAAAGTGGAAACTTATTCTATATACATGTATATAGGCCAAGTTATGGAGGGAGTGGAAGGGGAGGAGAAATATATTAACACAACTGGATATGTCACATAAATGTAACAACTCCTCATAGTTAATGTAATTATCATGAAGTACAAATATCATGAAGTCAACGAAAAAGAAAAAAATATAAAGTAAAACAAAGCAAAGAGTGCAGTGCTTGATGTTGTAAGCTCTCCTAAACAACAATGGGTCACAGAAGAAATTATAGAGTTTCTACAATTAAATGACAATAACAATGCAACATACTGGAACTTCTGGGATACAATGAAAGCAGGTCTAAAACCAGAGAATGACTGAACCAAGAGAGAGAGAGTCACAGGCCAATCTCCCTAATAAACATAGATGCAAAAATCCTCATTAAGATCCTGGCAACAGAATACATCAAGTCATGAAGAGTATTATACACCTTGACCAAGGGGATTCATACCAGTGATGCAGGGATGATTTAACATGTATGAATCAATAAATATAATATATAATATTAATAGATCCAATACAAAAATCATATGTTCATTCCAATAGATGCAGAAAATGCTTTTGACAAAGTCTAGCACCCATTCATGATTTAAAAAAATACAGAAAATCAGAATAGATGGTCTTTATCTCAATTAACAAAAGCCATCTATGACAAACCAACAGCCAACATCATTCTTACTGGACAAAAATTGAAAGTTTTCGCTTGAAAATCAAAACTGTTCACTGTCTTCACTCTTACTCAACACAGTCCTGGAAACATTAGTCAGTTAGACAAGAGAAAGCAATAATATTAGGAAACATGTAAAATTAGCACTGTTGGCAGATGATATGTTACTCTATACAGAAAACACGAAAAAACTGCTGTGTTTAACAAGCACATTTAATAAAAAAGCTGGGTTCAAAATCAATACTCAAAAATCAAGAGCTTTGCTATGCATGAGTAACAAACTCACTGAGAGAGAAATTGAGGAAACACTACCTTTCACAATAACATCCAAAAAAAATGAAATACTTAGGAATCAATCTACCAAAGAAAGTAAAAGATTTATACAGTGAAAACCATAGTACTCGTAAAAAGAGATCAAACCATGGCAGGGGTTCAATCCCCAGCATGCTGTGCTGGCCCCACCCACAGGGAACTTTGACACAGTGATTGAGACTGGTGTGGTGGCACATGCCTGTAATCCTAGCTCTTTGGGATGCTGAACACAGTCGGATCACAATGAGTCCAATCTACATAGTGAGACCTTACAGACCTTATAGAGCTTTACTAATTTTTTTTTTAATTTAAAAAAAGAAATCAAAAGAGATTTGAGAAACCTGAAAGATATTCCATGCTTATGGATAGGAAGAAACAATATTGTAAAAATGGCCATACTGACAAACTTGTTATAGAGATTCAATGCCAATCCCTTTGAAACACCATTAGTGTAACTCACAGACCTATAGAAAACATTCCTTAAATTCATCTGGAGCCAGAAGAAAACTAGATTAGCAAAAGCAATCCTGGGCAACAAAGGAAAGGAAGGAGGCATTGCAATTCCTGGCTTGAAATTATACTACAAACATACTGTGATAAAATCAGCATGGTCCGGGCAAACGAGAAAAAAAAAAAAAAAAAAAAAAAAACAGACTTGAGGATCGATGGAACAGATTAAAACATGTAGACACACATACAAATACATCGATCCACTTTGTCTTTGGCAAAGGAGCCAAACATGTTCATTGGAAGAGAGATAGCCTCTTTCCACATGCCAAAATTAGACCATGTGTATCACCATGAACTAAAGTCAAATTGGATCAATATGAAAACAGAAACACTAAATCTACTGGAGAAGTAAGTGTGTGGAAATCCCAGAAGATATAGGAGTACACAGAGCTCATGAATCAAAACACACCTGCATGGGAAACACTTCAAAGTATCAACAACTGGGCTCTCAACATTTTCAACAGTTTATGTACACCAAAGGAAATCACCAGCAGAATAAAAGGAATACCTATGAAATAGAAAGACATTTTAGCTGGCTGGGACTGTTGAAATAGCCCAGCCCACTAAGCACCTGCTTAGTCAAGGGCAGGGACTGGGGTTTGATCCCAAGCATCACATGCTGTGCCAGCCACACCCCCAAGGGGGGGGGTCTTAATTACTCTTCTCTCGCTGCTGGGACAAATACCCAACACTAAAAATGAAGGAAAGAAATGTTTATTTAGCTCACAGTTACTAGAGGTTTCAGTCCATATTTAGCTGGCTCCAAGGAAGAGAGCAGTTGAACAGCAACAACAAAGAGCAAAGAGCAATGGCTAAAGAAAGTCTGCCTCTGCCTCTTATATGACTTGTAGGCTCTCTGCCCCAGGCTGGAGGAAGTACTCACACCCATAATCCCAGTAGTATAAAACCCATAATCCCAGCCTTGGATCACACATAATCCCAATGGATTAATCACAAACTCTATAAATCCCCACCCCATGACTACATGAGGCTTTGGGGGGACAACTAGACACAAACCATAATATTCCACCCCCGGACCCCAAAGTCTCATTCATATCCTTTTGTGCAAAAGACATTTTAGTCCATCTCTAAGAGTTGCCGAAGTCTCAACAGTTTCAGCATTGCTGAAAAGTCCATATCTGAGTCTCCTCTAAGATCCAAGGCAAACTTAACTGAAAGCCCCTGTACAAAAGAAAAGTTAAACACATCCAACATTCAAAGGCACAAGATAAACATTACCACTCAAAAAGTTGCAAACAACAGGGAAATATAAAACACTGAGACCAACACAAGTCCAAACTCAAGTGGGGCAAACATTAAACCCCATAGTTCCAACTGGAACATCCGAAACACTCTGCACTGCATTGTGAGATCCAAAGGCCCTACACGGCTCCACCCCTACAGCACTTCTGGTGCTTGTAGCTCCCATGGCTTCTTTCTTAGGCCTGCTTTACTCCTTCCTTGCAGTTTCCCTTAGATGGTCCACTTCCTGGCTTTTCCAAACTTCTCGGGTTTCCACTGAATAGGCTTCTGTCTCACAGCTTCACACACAGCCATCTCGGGGGCACACTGCTTGGCCTCCCAGGCCTCCTGACATCGAGGTGGAAGCCTTCTTAACCTCAGAACTCCCGCATTCTGCATGCACCTAAAACCAGTGCCACATGGATGATGCAAAGGTCTGTTGCCAGCTGGAACAGTAACCAGCTTTTCCTTTCTTTGGGCTGTAGGGGTTGAGTGCGTGGGTGGCTGAGCACTATGATCCTGATTCCCAGGAACAAGTTTTTCATGCCATTCTGGCATGTCGTGTGGCTGCTGCCACCATTTTGGAACATGTGGCTCTGTAGCTTTCTTCTCAAGGCAAAGTCCCTGACCTTTGCAGTTCTGAGCCTGCAAAGGGTGGAGACCTGCCTCCTCCTGTGATGTCTTCAGGCCATCCTTTCCATTCTCTTGTTCCTTCTCCATAATGGAGATCCTCTCAGCTCCACATTTGCAGTCCACAGCTTTCTTGATGCTTCCTTTCTGGTCAAATTCACAACATTTTGGACCATCCTGCTAGGATAGTCTTTTGGCCAAACCATAGCACAAATCATCTGGAGTGCAACAATCAATGCAGTCATTTTTCCCAACAGAAATCTCCCCAGCCTACTCTTTACAGGCCGGCTTTCTATCCACTTTCTGGTCTTCTGAGCTCTGACCAGAATCTCCAAAAGAGAACAACAAAGCTGTTCCAGTCCTTCACTTGTAGGTGAACCTTTCCTATCTCTTCCCATAAGGCATTCCCAAAAGCTTTTAATTCACATGGTCAGGTTTAGTCATAGCAACAACCCCACTCCTGTTACCAAATTCTGTCTTATTTTTCTCTCCCTGCTGGGACAAATACCCAACACCAAAAATGAAGGAAAGACAGGTTTATTTAGCTCATAGTGACTGGAATTTTCAGTTCACATTCAGCTAGCTCCAAGGCAGAAAGGTACAAGGTGGAGAGCAGCACTTCATGGCAGCCAAACAGTAACAACACAGAGCAAAGAGCAATGGCTAAAGAAAGTCTGCCTCTGTCTGTTATATTACATTCATACTATCTGCCCCAGGCTAGAGGAAGTACTCACACCCATAATCCCAGCAGTACTAAGACCCATAATCCCAGTCTTGGATCACATATAATCTTAGTGGATCTTGAGTTAATCACAAACTCTAGAAGTCCCCACCCCATGACTACATGAGGCTTTGGGGGAACTACTGGAAACCATAATAGGGGGCCAAGCAGGTTACAAAGACAGGGCATGGTAGAAGACTGAAAACAGGAGGATGACTATGAGCCTGAGCTGCGTAGTGAGACCTTGTACTAAATACATGCATACGTAATAAGATAGCTATCCCTCAGACAAAGGACATGTAGAACATAAAAATAATTTTAAAAAATCATACATCCAAAATTCAAAGATCTAACCCAAAAATGGGTATCTGAGATAAATACACACTTTTCAGATGAAATAAAAATGACAAATATGTGAATAAATGGTCAACATAATTGGTCTTTCAAGAAACACAAATTAAACAACACTGAGATTTCATCTCACTCCAGAAAGAATGGCTATAATCAAGAAGTTAACCATTAACAAATGCTAGAGAGGCTGTAGGGAAAAAGGAACCCTCTACACTATTGGTGGGAGTGCAAACTGATACAATCACTATAGAAATCACTGTGGAGATTCCTCTAGAGATTCCTCTAGAAAGCTAGAATTAAAGGTCACATTCAACCTAGTTATTCTCCTTCTGGGTATTTTTCCATAAAAAATGAAAGCATCATATCAAAGTGACATACATGCACCCATGTTTGTAGCTGCACAGATTGTCATAGCTATATCTTAGAAACAATCCAAATGCCCATCAACTGAGGAATGGATAAAAAAGATGCATTTTTATGCAACAGAATATTACTCAGCTATGAAAAAAGATAAACTGAAACCTTTTTTGGTTAAATGGATGCAACTGCAGACCATACATACTCATAAGTGAAATAAATCAGACCCACATGAACAAACATTGCATTGTCACCCTAGTATAAAAACATAAAATAGTAAATAAAATATGAAAGGTACAATAGATACAGTGAAAGGGAAAGAAACTGCTCAGAGGGAAAGAGCAACTGAAATGAGGGAAAGGAGAAAAGAAAGAAGAAAGTACGGGGAAAAATACACACACACACACACATATATATATATATATATACACATACATACATACATATATATATATATATATATATATATATATATATATATATATATAATTTTTTCTGTGGAACCAGGGATTGAACTCAGGCCCTTTCAGTTGCCAGGGAAAGCGCTTATTCCATTGAGCCATCTCCCTGGCCCCTAGAAAGGATAATTTGGATAATCGTACCACTGATTTCTACTAATCTATTGAAAGGAACAGTTATCGTTAAAATCATTTTTTGGCCAATTTTGCATGCTTATGTCTGGTAATCTGATCAACCAATTTAAAGACAACAATATTCAATATAATAACAATTGTTGAATTCCTATCATTTAGTAAGATTCTGTATCATTTCTGATTGGGATTTTTTTGGGGCCTACATTTTATTCTCTTTAAAAAATAAAAGCAATTGTTAAATTTCCTAATTTTAAAATAAACACACAAAAACAGTCAACCAGTAACAAATGCTGAGGGGTTGTGGGGAGTTAGAAGGAACCTTCTCCACTGATGTCGGGATTGTAGACTAGTAAAGCCACTGTGGAAATCAGTATGGTAATTTCTCAAAAAACTAAGGTTGCAGTTCACAATAGACCTAGATATTCCCCTTCTGGTATCTTTCAAGAATTAAAAACATTGTACTACAGAGATATATGTGCACCCATATTAGAAAAGTACAATTTGTAATAGCAAGATTATTGGATTATTGTAATAAGCCAAATGCTTATCAATCACAGAATAGATTTAAAAAATGTGGTCTTTTTATAGAATGGAATATTACTAAGCCATAAAAAGGATGGCTGGAGACTTTTATATGTACATGGATGCAACTTGAGACCATACTCATAAATGAAATACAGCAGACAAAAAAGTATAAACATCATAATGTCTTCCTAGTATAAGAAGCTGAAAGAGTAAACATGATCCAAACCATGTAATAGATACTGCAAAATGGGAAACTTCAAATGGAATGAGAAACTGATTTAGGGAAGAGGGAAAAAAAGAAAGAAGAAAAAAACCTAAAGAAAAAAGAATACATCTATATATATGCACACAAAAGATAGCTAAGATAATTATACCACTAATTTTCCTGAGTTCTTTGAAAAGACAGTTTCTGCTACTAATATTTCTTGGACAATGCAATGACAGTACCTCACATTCTGAGTTTAAAGACAGGAAATATATTAACCATTGTCATCCTGTCATGCTCTTTTGGAATTTTGCATTTGTTTTTCATTTTTCTTTAAAATAGTTTTAAAAAATTGTAAGCTGAGGGCCGGCAGCATAACTCAGCAGACTAAGTGCTTGATTAGGTAAACACAGGGGCCAGGGTTTGGTCCCTGGCTCCAAATGCTGCACAGGCCCTGCCCATGGGCACACTAGGCTGCCAATGGAGTCCAGGTGTGGTGGCGCGTGCCTGTAATCCCAGCACTACAGAGGCAGAAATCAGGAGGATCACTACGAGTCTGGGCTGTGTAGTGAGACCCTGAACAACAACAAAAATAAACTAAAAATTTTAAGTTCTGGAATTAGAAAGCCACCAATTCCTGCTTGAGTGATTTTAGATTTTTTGTGTCTCAGTTTCCTAGTCCATAAATTAGGATAGAAATAATTTTCCTGCCTACTAATTAGGGTTAATCTAAGGCTCAAATAAGATATATATGTTCTGCAAACCCTAAATCAACCCATTATAATATAACACGTTGAGGAAACTGGTGAAACTCAGTAGTTTACCATTAAGTATTGTGATAGAACACTACACCGACGTTAATTTCTTCATGTCATTAAACTGTTATAACTCTATGGGTTGGTAATATTAGGTGAAGCTGAGTAAAAAACAGGTGCAAAAAAATATAAAATGTTATCATGAGGGTAATAGTGATGAAAGTAAAAACAACAAAAAGGAACAAATTTGAGAATCGCTATAAAATATATAAGATTTAACAGCTGTCCGCTAAACACAAGCGGTAGCTAAGAATGCCATGATGTTTGGCTGGGAGAGATACTGGGTACTTTGCATGTCCTTCAAGGCCTCCAAAGTGTCAGCTGGAGGACTCTCCCCACCGTGGCTGTGTTCACCCCCAAGCTCAGTCCACTCCAACTATCAGATTGCTTGGCACCTGGAAATACTCAAGAAGAAGCACTTTCTGTCTTCTTGGACTGAAGGGCAGGGCAGGAAATGTATGCAGCCATGACAGCAGCACTCTGGCAGTCTAAAGTAGGACTCAAAATCCGTTTGTTATAGCTTGAATCTCACATGTCCCTCAAAGCTGACAGCTTGATCACAGCTTGTGGTATTATTTAAAGGTAGCAGTGTCTTTAGTGTAAAGAGTCAATGTAAAACTAAGGTGATGAGGTAATGTAAAACTAAATGTAAAAAGTTACTCTGCTCAACTTTCTGTGACCCTGCTTCCTTGTAAGACTGCAGGGCTTGGTGTACCACTGATAAATCATCAATAGACTGGGAGTTCCCAGGACACAATGTTCCCAGAAAAAATTATGCTGAGAAATGGTCATACTGTCCCTAAAGGTACTGTTCAACATTAAATGACAAATTTGTTCACCAAACAGGATGCAGTTTCTACCTTTAAAACCTCTGAGCTTCTAAGGCTCCTGGCCATTTGTCCATTCCTACGTAAGTATGGTCAAGAGGTCCTGGGCCCGATAATTAGATATTTAAATATTTAAATTTTAATTTGGATTCAGGTCTGGTTTCTATGTTCAGAACCCATAATATTTATCATGTGAGGCTCGGTGCAAAGGAGCAAGACCATAAGGGAGCTTTTGGAGGCCCTATCCTCTTATTCTTCATGAGGGAAGTCAACTTCTGCCACCAGATTCTGCCTCCACCATGAAACACCATGCTGTCACAGCCCTAAGGCCCATAAGGTCTCCTGACCACAAACTAAAAACTCCTGAAATCATCAGCCAAACTAAATGTTTCCTCCTTTTAAGTTATTGCCCCGGGTATTTTATCACAGGGTCAGAAATCTGAGTACCATACTATTCCATTGGCAAGACCATGAATAAGCACAGAGAAGGCCCCGATGCACCTTCCCTTGAAGGCGTCAAGGTTTACTTGGGGACGGAGAGCGGCAATAGGCAAGAGGCCCACTTACCTCTCACCTGCAAGGGAAGCACCCCAGCAGTTGAGGACAAGGTGAAAAATCACAGCCCACTCCTGGACGGAAGAACCAATCCTGCTGCTGCAGCTGTGTATCTGCAGAGGCCTGGGAATGAAGCAGTCCAGTAAGGACCAGGTGGTGCTAGCAGGCTGGCAGCCCCAGTCAAGTGGGCAGCCCAGCCCTAGCTCTCCACTGCTCTCCATTCCTGAGCAAGCCAATGTTGGGCCCCTGAGCTAGGTGCTGCTCACCCTAACAACCTGGGTGACCCACAGAGGTTACCAGCACACGTGGGACAGGACAACCAAGCAGCATTCCCAGAGCTGACTGTGACAAGGGCAGTGGACCCACAGCAAGGATATGATAACTCAGAACAAATCAACAGCTGGACATCTGATGCAAAATATAAACTGAAGCTTATTTCAGAATATGATCAACATGATTGGAAATCACTCTGAATGACACTGAATGTAAAGAATTATGATCTGTAGGGCTCTAGGAAATGTGCTCTATTACATCTAGTTAAGTTTAAATTAGACTATCTTTTAAATGAAACTTGAAAAACACTGATACCTTTTGAAAATAAGAGAAAAAGAACAAACTGCAATGTTGTCATGTAAGACCTGAAATGACTAATTGGGTTCTACCATTTTTGGTTATTTTCCTGGAGCCAGAATTGAAATGGCCTCATGCATACGAGGCCAAGAGAAATGCTGCTTAATGACTACTGAGCAAATCAATTCTGGTCACTCAGAGCTCTGCTCCTCACCCTAACACCTCCGCCTTCGTCCTACCTTTTATTAAAGCAAATTGACAAAATCATTGATGTGATTTCATGAATTCCTTTCTTTATTTCTTTCTTTTTGTTGTTGTTGTTTGTTTGTTTGTTCATTTATTCAGTTCTTTAAGATCTTCCTAGGTAGTCCAGGCTGGATTTGAATTCACTACATAGCCCAAGTTGTCCTCAAACTTCCAACCGTTGCAACTACAGAAACATGCCACCATAAATAGCTCATAAATTTATTAAATGGAAGATCTAAAGTGTATGGAGAGGCTGGGACTATGGCTCAGTCATACAGACTTTGCCTCCCATGTGCAAGGCCCTGGTTCAGACTCTAGCCCCATCAAAAAGAAAAGAACATATTAAGAGATTGAAACTGAAGCTTGGAAAATGACACACTAAAACATAATTTTTCCAATAAATGTACACATAGATGATGCTGAACAAACAGATTCCAAAAAAGATGAAGACGGAAAGTATTTCTGCATAAGCCTATAACAACGTCACGGTGGCTGAACATAATCAAAGCTCTCTTTCCATAAAGTTGAAAGAAATATTTTCATCACCCTCATGATAACCAGCTGGAATGCAAGGGCAAGCCGTCTACATTTTTCTTTTTAATCTTCCTTCATTTATATGGAAATGAGATGTTTCCTAAAACACATCTGTACCAGTACCTACGTCAATGGCAAAGCTCAGAGCACATAAATTCCTCTGGCTGATTCCTGACTATAAGTGAAAACAGTGTGCCAACAGCATCTAAAACCCATGCACGTCACCAGCACAGAGGACATCACCAAGCTGTCCATTCCCATTAACCTACCACACTTTATAAATAGCCTCAACTTCCCTCTCGAAATAGGTAGGCGCCCTTTTCCAAAGCAAGCAGAATAACATGACAAAGGATTAAAAATAAATGAGCTTTCCCCTTCACAAACAGCAGAAGGCTGACAGCAAACCAATTCTACGTACAGATGGGCAAGCTATTAATAAAATAAAGCTCAAGAGAATGAAGAATCAGTTTTAAACAGAACATAAGCATTTTGCTGAATGTATCTCCTGTTTTTAAAATATCTCTCAGCGACACTGGCCATTAGAGCTAATTCGGGTCCCACATAAGGCAGCGGGAAACATTCCATGATTATGATCTTTCACGCGGTCCCACAAAGTGCAACACAAAAGCCCTCACATGACTGATGTTTGGACAAAAGAAAAACAAGCTGGTTTTAAAAAGTAAATTGTATTATTCTTCTCTAAATCTGAAATGTTTGCAATTTTCATAACTTGCACCATCATAATTTCCTATGCTACTTCTAGATATTTCTTCCTCTAAAATAATAATTTTTAAAACCCTACACAGCAGTTCTATAACATAATTACCTGTTTACAGCACTTTTCTGCCACACACAGCAATGAATACATAAAAGCAAAATCAGAAAACACATGCACAGAATTTATCAGAAAACAAAGTAAGTTCTAGAGACCATTCATCAGGCTAGTGAATCCACTAAAGTAGCTACCCAATGTTCCTCGGAATGGAAGGCACACTGGGGTGGGCCCTATCAATCTTGGATAAAATATAAATGAATTTATGTATGGGCAAACATACACATACACACATCATTCAGCAAATGCTTAACAAGTCTGTGAAAACCAGCGTTAACAGTGACAGCTCACATAGCTCGAAAACAGGCTTCTGCTCACCGAACCATCCAAGATACAATCAATAACCTAAGTTAAATTGAAAGATTTCTAAACATCAACAACAAATCACAACGTTAATCAATCAACACACACTAAGAGAACTCTTTAAACCTCACAGCAGCTTTGGAAAATTCCACAATCACTCAATGATACACAATACGCTGAGCAATCCAATCCACAACCCACGAGTGACAAACAGCCCCCAAAGCTAGCAACGCTCTCCCACAGGACTACAAAACTTTCACCACCACAGTGTGTCTCTCGGTAACGTTTTCATGACTGAGCTGCACAGTGCTGGAGGGTAGACTGCAGAGGAGACAATGGAACCTCACGGGGAAGCGTGACACACGAGGCTGAACCCCACTCCACAGCCTGCCATGGAGTTAGCTGAATCAAAACTTATGTGGGTTAGATCATCTATGCACCTGTACAACTTGACAAATAACACACAAATGGAAGTGTTTTGGGGTTTTGTAGCAACTATGGCATATGAAGCACAAAGACATTACATGGGGTTTTGCTTACAATGTTGTTCTAGTTAGACAGACAATATCACTAATACTAGAAAAATAAATGGTTACCTACTAAATAATTTTTGGAATGTACCAAGTGGCAATCAGACATCCAATTCAAAGAAAAATGTAACCATGCCTTTTTATTAGCCTTTTGTGAGATGTGTTTTCCCAGAAAAAATATATATATATATATATACTTTTTTAGTTCTTTAGGAGTATGTACAGTTGCGAACAAATATTTTCAAGGACAAAACATAAAAAACAATAAAATTCTTATCAAAAATTCCTCAAAAGCTATTAAAAATTTATACCACTTCTGCACTAGGCAAGGATAACTTAGCTTCAAAAAAAAGTCAAATATCACAGCAGTTTTATGTTTATTGACTTCTTTTTTTTAATGTCATACAAAATATAATTTTAAAGGAATGCTTTATTACTGTAGGCACTGACTAGTTATATTCTATATTATTATGTATTCACCTTAAGACAATTCTCCTCTCTCAACATAGCCCAGGAAAGCCAAGAAGTTGGAAATGCATGAAACACACAATCATGTCCCTTCGATGGGTCATCGCTTTATTTCACCTTATTTGCTCTAAGTCACAACAGCAGTCTTCCATTCTTCCATTTGTTCAGTGGCTTGGGCTGCATATGGCGCTCATATGAGCATCACAGATAAAGAGGATGAGTTGTACACTAAGTTAGCACAGGACGGGACAGCAGTGCAGCAAGTTACAGGTGCTCTGCTGGACAGGAAGAGCAGAGAAGAGCTGGAGGGATGCGAGGCGGCACGGCTGTGAGGAAGACATGCAAGGCCCGAAAACAAAGGCTGGATTTCCAACAGAGAGGACACAGTGCAAGAAAGGCAGAGAGGAAAGTAGATGGGTGCCTCCTGGGCAGTGCAGACGCAGGCCAGAGCAGTGGGGAGGGCATGAAGCAAATGCAGGCCAGAGCACGGCCAGAGCCTGAAGCTGGAAACAAAAGCTGACGCCAGATCATTCTGACTTTACAGGAAGCTAAGAAAACTGGGTTTGACTATTCAAACTTAGAGGTGATTTTAAGCAAGCAAGTGTTGGTCTGAGCTGCATTTGGATAAAAGTAAGGTCACATACATACATCTGAATTAAACTAGGAAGCACCTACAAACAAAGACCTTAGACATGTTATAGTGATTAAGGTCAAAAGTATGAGGATGTGAACTATGACAATGACAGAAGAGACAGCCAAAAGAGAAACTCCAAGCAAAACCCACAAAGCCGAACAGCTCAGAGCCCTAATCAGCATTATTCTGAGGGCTCAAGAGCAGCCTTCGGTAGGTTAACAGAGCCTGAAAGTCATGGCACACAAAACACACAGCAGAAAGCTTTCAATATAAACCTGAAAGTAGTAAGACATGTGCAGAAGGACGAGTTTCACTTGAAATAAAGTAGATATAGACTTTCTTTTTTTAATAAGCCATATCCATTTTTAAACAAAAGTTCAGGAGAAAATAAGAACATAAGGTAAAGCAGCTGATCTGGTCCAAAACACAAGGCCTACTAAAATAAGTTGGGTTACAGAACATGGCCCAGTGCTTCAAAATTAAAGAAATCTATATTTATTCTGAGACACGGTGGGTCTCAAACAGTGCAGTAATCATAGCCACCAGGACACAAGCTTGACTTCCCCTGGAGTTTCCTAGTCTTTGCCTGCTCTTCATCCAGCTAGCTACATACTGAACAGCCAGTTTTCAATTGACTAGCTGCCTTCTATGACACCACTGAAATTATATCAGATTTATAAGTGGAAAATTCACAGGCCTCAAATGCTGAATTATTTATATTCTGATGCTATTTGAATTTCTACAAACAAAAAACTTTCATAAAATTAACTTTTTATATTTGTCACCATATATATTACATACATACATTTATAAGATAGATAGACAGACAACAAGAAAGATAGATATAGATGGATGGATGGATGGACAGACGGACGGACGGATGGATGGACAGGCCCTGGCTGAAGTATAAACTACTAAAGTGTCATGGCCCTGACCCAACATGGCTGAATCCCCAGAACAACAGCTCACCTTCCCAGTGACCACTTCCTCCTTCTTCCCCACCCCAGCCTTGGACACAAGGTAACTTCCTTTTACCGTTCCACACACACAAGGAAGCCTCCAGTCAGCACCTTGTGTGTCTCTGAGCTGCCCCTCCAGCTCCGCCCCTAGCAAAAGTCCATACAGTCTCATCCTCCCTGTCTCAGGTCAGAGGATGCCCTTTCTCTCAGTCTCTAAAGGCTCCCACCACCCTTGTATCTGCTTCTCTGCTGAAAGCACTGCAAAACATTTTGGTGCTGTGACTCTGATTGGTGAGTCGTGAGCTCCCAGGGTGTCTCCTGCCCCAGTTTTCAGCTCCCTCACTGAGCCACCTCCTGCTTCTCCTTCTGCATCTGCTGCCTGCCACTGCTAGCTCACATCCAACACCAGCCAATCTCAGTCTTCACAGATAAGCCCGGTTTCGGGAGGATCATGCCTCATTTTTGCTCTCATCTTGGAAATCGGCACATGTTGCCCTTCTCTCTCATACCTCAGGTAAGAAAGTGATGGCTTTGTTTTTTGTTTTTTTGTGTGTGTGGAACCAGGGATTGAACAGGCCCTTGTCCTTGCCAGGGAAGTGCTTATGCCACTAAGCCATCTCCCGGACCCTGAAAAGTGATGGCTTTTTATAGGTGATGTCAGTGTTGAACTAATCTCTACTCACCCTAATTTGGTCACCATGGATAACATTCCTTCCCATCCTCCAAAGCACACCTCACTGGCTTGTCGCCCTCAGATTTTGAGGATATCTCAAACCCAAACAACTTTTACTGCCAGACGGCTTGGACACCATATAAGCTCCATGATGGTGACAATGGCTTGAGCTTTTTGCCATTCTGCTATTGCAACAGCCAAGTGGCCAGAAATCCCTTAAAAGCCTTCTTGACTCCAAAACCACATCTCTCCCACCTTCCTGGCTCCACTATCACCCTCATCCTACCTTATCCACCAGTACCATCCTCTCCATCCCCTCCTCTGGAAATTGTCTTGTCAGCGTCCTCTGACTGCATCTTTATTCTTTATCTACTTCATCCTCTGTAACAACTTCTCTGCCTTCTGCCTCTGCCCCTGCTTCCCCTATAGATTCTGCTACCACTCTTTCCTCCGGCCCCTCTTTCCACTCTTTTTCCTCCTGCATTCCCTACCTGCTCCCCTACCCAGTCCCACACAACTCCAGCACACAGCCACCTGCCATGTGACCATCAGCCACTACCATGTGGCTGCTCCTCCTGTGACATCAAAATGCCGGCTTATGGAGCCCTGGCATATGAGGAGTCGCCACCATCTTATTTGCCATGTGGTCAACCACTGCCACCATGTGGTTGCTGCTCCTATAGCATCAGAGTGCTGATGTGTGCCAATCACATCAGATGGGTCACCACCATCTTCCAGGCCATGTGGTCATCTGCCAAGATCTTACAGTCCCTGGAATGCCTCATCACACAATGGGCCACCGCCATCTTGCAGCTGTTCCTAATATATAGCAACTATATCGGAGGTTTTCATGCTTTTCAGATTCTTATAAGAGATCTATATTAATGGACCTATAAAAGTTCTTCCTAGTCTTTTTATAACTACAAATATAAAAATGTTATCTGACTTGATGAAAAATATATTTGAGGTTCCAAAGAGATAGTTCAATGGCATAAGCACCTGCCTGGCACATTCAAGGTCCTGAGTTTGATCCCAGATACCACAACAAAAAAACAAAAAACACTGAATGCAAAAAAACATTTGAGGGTACTTTGAATTTGCAAAGTATTCATGTTCTGTGAATTTGTTTGTATATTCTATGCCATTCCGTGAACAGTTTTTCCTCCTTTTTTTCGATCTTTCAAATATAGACTGAGAAGCATGCTTTCTCCTGAGTTACCAGCTGGCCTAAGTGCTATCAAAAGTGTTTTATTCACAGGTCATCAAAAAAATTTAAGTTAATTAAACAAAACTCATTAAAATGGGAAGAGTTTATTGGACAGAACTCTAATTAGTGGGCAGAGGGGTAGCCAACTTTTGCCCACTAACTAGGAGCCCCCAATAATCTCCATAGTCCCTTAGAAGATACCCCAATAATTTGATCATTGGTTAAAAGTTAGAAGTTTTTCTCAAAAAATTAAAATAAGGTTTTCTTATAAAGGATGTCCTTGATATATTAAATGTATTCATGCCTTTCAACTGTACTCTACTAGTATTCTACAATGTAAATTCTCTTTAAGATTTGAACATATGACTTTCTCTTATGCTTCAGATATTTGTAGTAAGTTTCATGTCAAGCCAACATGAAGTCATCAGTCAAAGAATAATTTTCTAAGAACTTATGTGAGATATGCTGTGTATGCTGTATATATTTAGAGAAGCCTACCTAAAATAAAGATTCCATCATGACTGTTTTGCTATGCTACTATGCACAACTACCAATGTCAAATGTTCTCTGTAAAATTATAGAACTTTTGTTTGTTGAGATTCTATAGCAATTTAACTACTAGAACATCCATGGTTGATAAGAAACAACAGTTCTCTGGCTAAATTTTATATTTCAACATGCTTAATACTCAGATAAAATTTTCATAATTAAGTGTATTGCTCCCTACTAAGTATCCTAACACTGGCCTGGATTCTCTTAAAGAAACAATTGTTATTCCTATTTCCCTGTCTTCTCCTGACATTCATGCCAAGCTTAAAAAGACAGATCTTGGCCTTCAAACCCATCAGAGAGACTAACTTAATCTGGTTTTCCATGTCTTCAATAATAGAGACAAAAAATTAACTATATAGTTTGTATAGTCCCAAACTATACTTTGGGCCTTCCTTCAAAGCAGGACCTTGACAAGATAATACTGAGCCCAAACAAAATGGTGCCACCTGAGTTGCTCCTGGAAAGTTTCAAGTGCAGCGAAGAAGGACACTGGGTACAAGCCTGCCCCAACTTGTAGCCACCACCAGGACCTGGTCCCATCTATAAGCTTGAGGGTCACTGGAAATGCAACTGCCCTGTCAGCCAGAGAATAGGTAAGTCATCCGATTCACTACCCTCACCAGAGAACTTGCTGTGGCCAACTGCATCTTAGTTGACCTTCTCAGTCTTGCTGCTGAAGAGAAATGATGGGATTAGGGTCCGTGGCCCCCCTTCAAGGTATCTCTGTCAAAGCCTCAAGTCTCGTGGGACATCTCATGTAGGACACTATTTTATTGTTGACACAGGAGCCACATATGTTTCTCCTGAGCTTTCAGGTCACTATATTAGATCCACAGTCTCCACAGTGGGTGTTGATCGCTGACTTACATGATCCCTTCAGACAAGGCCCAGATTCTGCCAAGCTGAGACACTGTTTTTCCACTCATTATTTCCCTGGGATCCCAACCTTCCCCACACCTCTCATGGGGACAAATGTACTGCAAGAGCTCCACTTCTCTTTTGCATCTCTCCCCGCAGTGCTCACCCTACATACCCAACCTAAACGTGCAGCCAGCTCCTCCCTCTCTTCCTTCTTCTCTTGTTGATCACATATACTGGGGCACTTCCAGTCCTATTCATGTCATGAGTAGGACTATTAGTGTACTAGTAGGCAAACTAGTACACTAGTTTGCATCAGGAATCTCTCAGCCTTCCCCTGTGTTCTCCAATATCCACTGAGAACATCAATGAGGAATAAAGACAAATAGGCCTTTAAAAGCTCACCTCACCAAACATCCCAGAACTGTACCTGCCTTGGCCTCGGTTCCTTCCCTTAGCTCTAACTAGACTCAGAGCACTTCCTAGGACACTCACACTCCTAAGCCCATTTGAGCTCATGTGTGGGAGACCTTTTCTGCTTCACAACTTCCCCTCCTGATAACCTTCCTCCCATCGCTGACTATATTCCTATTCTATTGTCCAGTACCTACCATGAGAGCATGTGAATGCCTTCCTCCCACAACTAATTAAATACCACTCAATCAGTACCATGTATATTTTCTGGAGATTCAATATATCCTAAATCCTCTAAGCCCACAGGATTAGATCCTACACGGGCAGGCCCCTACTTGGTCCTCCTCTCAGTAGCAACAGTGGTAGAAGTTGCTGGCCTGCCCTCCTGGCTCTACATCACCTGAGCCAAATGGCAAGCAGACAACTCCACTGCACCCAACAACTTTGCTCTTCCTGATCCTGAGCCCTTGCCACCTGAGTGGTCTTCACAACTCCTGTCACCTACACATCTTCATCTAAGGGTTCAAGAACCCCAGGGTAACTCATGTATTGCTTTCTTGTCTGGTTTTGGTCCCCTACCTTCTTCTAGTCCTTTTGTTCACTGCTGGACTCTGGACTATTTGCCCACATGATTTTCAGGCTCCACAGCAGATTTCTTTAATCTCAGATCCAAGCTTTCACTAATGATAAACTTCTCGTTCTGCCTGAACACAGCCACTAGCTTCTATATGGGCACACACCATCATCCTGTCAACCTCCTTACTCCCAAAATGATGCCCCCATCCAGCATGAAGCAGTCTATGAGATGCATCACCCCTTCATAACAAGTAAGACATAACAAATAAGGAATGATAGGTTCTAGCCCAAGTACAAACTGCTAAATAATTATGGTCCTGATTCCACATGGCTGAATCCCCAAAACAACAGCTTATCTTCCCAATAACTTCTTCCTTCTCCCCTAGTTCAACCCTGGATACAACTTCCTTTCAACCTTTTCCATGCATACCAGGGAGCCTCCAATCAGGTTCTTGTGTGTCACTGAACCTGTCCCTCATACTCCATCCCCAGCAAAAGCCCATAAAATTTCATCCTCCTGTCTCAGGTAGAGGATCCTCTCCACATCTTCAGAATTAATAAAGCACCCCCTTTTATTTCTGTTTCTCTGTCGCACTATCACTGCTGAAAAAGCCATATTAGGTCATTCAAAATTAGTAAAACTATTTGCAAAGAAAATACACGATCAATATAATGAAAACCATTATTTAGAGATAAATTTATTCTGAAACTTCACCATGTTGCATTTAATTGCAGAAAGTAGTATGTCAGGGGCTGGGAAGATAAATCAGT
>PVKA01030816.1:0-26921 GCA_004027165.1 Ctenomys sociabilis | reverse complement strand
ACCTGAGTCTCATGATATTGCAGTACAGGTTCTCCTATGTCCTGAGTCTTCGCTGACCTTGAAAGGCTAGGGCCAAAATGTTGGCTGGCCTTGTGGCTCTTCTATTTCTCCAACTCTGACTTGTGATCTTAGGTTGTTAACCATCCAGAAGAAAAGCTGAGTAGTATCCTGCAGCATATGCCATTCACTTTGCCTTATCTGACTCAATTGATTTTACTTGTTGTACATTTCCTTTTGTATTTCTGCTTTTCGCTTGTTATACTAGGGAGACTATATAATATTTACACATGTGTGTCTGGTTTATTTCACTTATGAGTATACGTTCAAGTGGCATCCACTTCAGTATAAATGCTTCAAACTTATCATTCTTAATAGCTGAGTAATACTCCATTATATAGAAATACCAGATCTTTTTCAACCATTCCTCATGTGATGGACATCTTGGTTGTTTCCAAGGTTTCGCTATCACACATTGCGATTATGTCAGCTTCTAGTACTATAGATAACCACTAGGAAAATAAGATAGAAAGTATTAATTATTGATTCTTTGATGTAATTCAGGTATAAAAAATTAGATACATAAACAGCTATACTCTATTTAATGATAAGAGACCTATGGTATAATAATGTCTGTAAGTATAATATCATGTATGTACCTTATATGATACCAAAACATTATGAAAACAGTTTGCAATGTATTAATTTATCAAATCCATCTTGTCAAGGTATCTTAAAAATGTCTCATTGATATTTGTACTTCAATAAAACAAAAATTAAAAAATAAAAAAATAACTAAAAATAAAAACTAAAGGGTACTGGCAGCAAGAGCAGCACAAGCTGCACCTGCTCAGGCCGACGGAGCTTTTCAAACATGGGCTGACTTTCTCCTTTTTTACTCTCTCCAGACTGCGAGCCTATTGTATGACACCACCCACACCCTCACAGTTTGCTGGGCTCCACGCCAGTCGCCTCTGGAGACACCCCCACAAGCACACCCAGAAGTGTGCTTTACTAATGTAGGCTTTTTTATGATCGACAAGTTACCCTGTGACTTTGCTTTATGAAATCAAATGCTATATTACTGGCTACATGAATGATCCTAAATATGAAGTATTGTTTGCATTTTATATTTTATTAATGGGTCTAGCTTTGTCTTACTGAATGCTTTCTGCCCTGAATTTAACTTTATCTGGTATAACATTTTTGCTGTTGGATTTCCTGTGGCTGGTAGACTTTTGCCTGTTCTTTTATTTCTCACCTTATGACGTTATTTTCACTTTAGCATATGTCCATGCACACACATATGTAGCATATTGTGAGTCTATTCACAACATCTTTTTAGATGTCCTGTTCTGAAGTACTAATGGAAATACAGTGGAAATGCATAGAGCGGTATTCCAAAGATCAGGATTTGAGGTCCAGGACCGGCACATTTTAGCTCTGTGACTCTGGATAAGTCACTTGTTCTTTTGGGGCCTCAGTTTCTTGATTTGGAAAATTAGGTGGTGAGGTGTGCAAATTTAAAGGTTTTTCTTCCCCATCTCTGATATTTTATGACTCTGCAATTACTTTCAGAGATTTCATATCATTGTTATCATCATTACTCATCATGCCAAACATCTTCCCTTTGAATGTAGATCTTACTTTTTCTGAACGAATAAGATTTATTGGAACTAAAATTTATCAGGTTGATATTATATATGGCAAATGTGGATGATATTGTCTTTAAAGCTTTAAATTATAAGTGGCTTCTTCCCCATCTCTGTTTACGTATATTTAGCTTTAAATAGTGGAAAACCCAATACAAACTGGCTTAAGCAAAGAGAAAATTATTGATTTGTAGATAGAAAGAGTCCAGTGTCTGGCTTCTGGCACAGCTGGATCCAGCAAGTCAAAGGAATGTCACCAGGACACGCACTTGATTATCTTTTCTTGCTGCACTGCCTCTTACATTTTCTTAGGCACTTCTGTTTTTCATAGTAAGATCACTGCCCACAGAGCTAGGCTCCTCTTTGTTCTCAGCATTTTTTTTTTTTTTTTTTTTTTTTTTGTGGTATCAGGGCTCAAACTCTGGACCTTGTGCTTGCTAGGCAGGTGCTTAAGTCACTAAGCTATATCCCTTGCCCCTCAGCAATTCTATTTTTTTTTGTATTTTAGGGAAGGGACTAAAATACAAAAAAAAAAAAAAAAGATCAGGCTCATAGTGATCAGCCTGTTTACAGCCTCCCAAGAGCTGGGATTATAGGACAGCCCTATAAAATTGAGCAGGAAAATTTTTGCTGGCTCAGGATGCCTTAAGGGTGGGTCTCCTAAGGCATGTGGAGCTGGGAATTGAACAGCTGTATCCTGTGCCTGACTGTATTTGCATGAGCAGGCACTTAAACAACTGAGCTAACCAGCAGGGCCCCTATGTCTGGAGGTTGAGTTGGTATTCTGAATCATAAAATAGAAGCTGCATTTTCAGGAAGTAACACAACAGAGTTTCTGCTTATCAGAAAGCCACAATACCAGCCTTGAATTGCCTACCCCTGTGCTCAGGGGTGAGGGGGTGGGGTGGGGGAGGTTAGAGGAGAACAAATTTTATTTTTTTAATCTATGTTACTTGGAGCTTTTAACTGCTATAGAAATCAATTTTTCGCTGCAAATATTTTGCTTAGGGTAACTTTTTGGGTGGCTTGAATGAACAGGAATTCATTCAAAGCAAATGGGGAGAGTTATTTTAGGAAAATAAAGATTTCTCATAGAACCTGTAGTTTGAAAGAACAAAGGGAGACTCAGTACACTGGAAACTCAAAAAATAAAATACTATGTAGAAAAGAGGGAATTCTCTCATTGTATCTCATCTTTCTTTTTCCTTCTTGTTGGAGATTATTTATATAGCTGGGATAGAAAAGCAACAAAGAAATATTTGCTTACTGAAGGCAAATTGTTTTGTGTGAAAACTGTAAGTTAGATAAGAGGATAATTTGTAAAACACTTCCTTCTACGTATAGAGTTTATTAAGGTGACTTTTGTTTTACAGGCCACCATACCTCTGTGTGTGTGTGTGTGTGTGTGTGTGTGTGTGTGTGTGTGTATGTGTGTGTGTGTGCCTGTGTGTGTATGTGTGTGTGTGTGTATGTGTGTGTGTGCGTGTGTGTGGTAGGAATTGAACCCAGGACCTCAGGCCTCCTAAGTACTTGCTCTACCACTGAATTGCACACCCAACCTTTAGCACTGTCTATACACAAACAAATCTTTATGGCAATGCAAGCATGCCCTAAAGTAAGTATTCTAATAGTCAAAAAGAAAATGATAGACTATTGCTGAAAATATTTATTTTGTATATTTTTATAGTTACTTTTTATTATTTGGGTTTCCAAATAATAAAAGGTTTTTGCACCTTAGGTTTTTTTATGTTCTTGCCAGCTCAAGGATATGTTTGATAAAATGCTTTATACATTCTGCCTAGTATTTTTGGTTGCTGTGGGTGGGAGAATCTCTCATACTGCTGGTTATGAAAGTCTAATATGCTTTTCAAAGAGTTTGAACTTAATTGTTTTGTAAAGTATTAATCTGCATTGTAAAGACCAGGATCCTAACTCTGGTGGTCTAAACTCCCTGCCTATAAATATGAAGAATAGGTACCTTTTCACCAGGTCAAGCTAGTTTTTGTAAAGGACTCTGTCATGGTTTGTATCTGTTCCTCCTGACTTCTCCCCAGAGCCTCCTGCACTCATAGGAGGGACTGTTGGGAGGTGACTGGGTCATAGGGGGTATGATATTCATCAGTGAATTAGTCCACTCCTGAGTTTATAGCTATGTGAGATGCTGGAAGGCCAAATCTGGTTGGAAGAGGCAGGTCATTGGGAGGTTATGATCTGGCAGGGTCTATTTCTCTCCTTTGTCCCTTGGCTTCTCTCTCTGTCCCCCCCCCCCATTGCTTACTCCCATGCTATGAGGTGCTTCTTTTGTGTCATGCCACCCAGCTACGGAGCCAAACTTCTACAAACTAGAAGTTTGAACCAATATAGGTTTTTCCTCCTTAGACTCATGTGTGTTGGGTCTTGTGTTTCACTGATGAGGGAAGCAATTAAGACGGATTTTGGTCTTAGTTAAAAAGAAAGAGAAGTAGGGTCATTACTGCAACCACCTGATCATATTTTTCACAACCTTTGACAGCTGATTAATGGGAGAAGTTTGGAAAGGTTTGAAGATGCTGATTGGAGAATCAGGCCAAGAATCCTGTAAGCCAAACTTAATGGCAGATTCTGGTCAGAGCTCAGAAGATCAGAGTACTGACAAAAAGGCAGTAAGAAGCGGCCAGACTCAGGAGTCTTACTGGGAACAAGGACCCCATTGCTAGTTGGATGCCAGGGCATGTCTGTTATGCTTTAGCAGAATGTTTGTCTATATTTTGTTCTTATTCTAAGATTTAAGGGAAACTAAGATTAAGTCCTGAAGACTAATCTGTCTGAGGAAACATCAAGGCACTCTAATATTGAGGCTGTGACAAGACTACTGTTGGGGCTTTGAGCCAAGTCTATCTTATACATTCAAGAGCAAAAGGCAAAGTTTAATGATTTAATGAGTTTTTGGGTTTGGCCAGAAAGGAAACTCCTATGAAGTTGAGGCCTGCAAAGATGGAGAAAAGAGCTTGACTGCTAAACAGGCTAGCATTAAAAAGAAGTCAAGTGAATTACACCAGGACAGTAAGAAAAATGCCTTCAGGGAATGGGAGGAACCCGCCAGGCCCCACAGTTTGCAGGCCAAAATTATAAAAGTGGAGGTGAGGAGTACCTAGGAATTTGATTCCTTGATATTCAGTTGCCCATGCTAAGCCACCCAGGCACTCGGAGCCCTGTGCAGCAGTGGTATAGAAGGGCCCAGGTATTTAAAGGGGGCTGCCAGTTGGTGACTGACGGGGTGCCAGCCATGTGGTGCTGGTTTTATGTACATGCAGAATGTAAGAGTTGTGGGGACAGATCTTAGCTTTCTTGTTTCTGAGATAAGATGTTTCTGACATCTGCAGTTAAAAGAGGAAAGGTTTATGTTAGGTGCTCCAAGGCAGAAAAGTATGGAAAAATGGCATAGTAGAGGAAAAGTCTGTGGAAGAGAAGGCAGGAGACAGCAAGTAGCAACCTTCCTGTCCCTTTAAGGGCTACAAGCCTTTTGAGTGATGCCACCCACACCCAGGATGGGGTTTCCCACTATCCCAGAACTAAGATAGGTCAATCAGTAGACTGGTTTGGTTATTAGCACACACGGTTGACCCCTATGTATACACCCTAGATCCAGCCACCTTTGTAAAGCCCCAATGATGAGCGTGAGGCTTTTCAGACAGTCAGGGAGCCTTCCACCCAGATTTCAGGAAAAGACCTACAAGGTCATGGAGCATGCCCTTGAGTGGGCAGTGTGTGAAGCTGTAAGAGTGAAGCCAAAAGTAGAGCCCCTAAGCATGTTGGCAAAGTCAGGAACACTAATGACTGAGCAAAGACACAAGGAGTGAGCAAAGCTGGCCCGAGGGAAGGCATGGCGGCTACAGTGACCACCTGCAATGCTGGAAGGGCAGGCTTGTACAAACTCTTTGATGTTCACATCTCCCACTGATTGCCCTGGTGTTGGACATGGAACTATGAGATGTAGCTTATTTTTTAAAGAATACAAAATGATAAACACACACACACACACACACACACACACACACACAAGCACACAAACTGAAAAGACGTAAAATTTCATTGAACAAAGCAATAGGAATTGAACAATGGTGGTTGTACTGCATAGTGTTATCTTCAAATTAGTTTTTTAGGTTATCAGATATAAACCTGCAAAACTAGAAAAAAGTTATAAGAAATTAAAAATAAAAATATAAAAAGAAATTTAAGCATGGACTGCTCCTTTTAACCAGCAGAAATCAACAGTACAATTAAGCAAACTGTTCTGCATATATACCCAGGTATTTTTTCTCCTTCTTTTGTCCTTTTCTTTGTCCAGTTTTTCCTTCCCATTGAACAGATTCTTTTCTTTTCATAGTATCTACTGTACTTTTCAGATTTTATTTACTTTTTCAGGTTCTCACACTAGTAGTGAGACAATACAATGTTTGCACATGTGGGTCTGATTTATTTCACTTACCAATACAGTCTCTAATTGCATTAATTTACCTATAAAATCTTCAAATTTATCTTTTTATAGTTGAGTAATATGCCATTGTATTAAAAACACTATGTCTTTTTTTAATTGATTCCTCAGTTGATGGGCATTTGGGTTGTTTCTAAGATTTCATTATGACAAATTGTGCTGCTATAAACATGGGTGCACATGTATTGCTGTGGTAAGATGTTTTCAGTTCTTTTAGAAAAATCCCTAAGAGGTGAATAATAGTTCACTTCAATGAGACACACAATTCTAGTTTTTTAAGGAATCTCCACACTGATTTCCATAGTGGTTGTACCTGTCTGTACCCTCACCAACAGTGAAGAAGGTTCCTTGCTCCCTACAGCTCCTTCAACACTTGTTATTGGTTGACTTCTTGATGACAGCCATTCTTTCTGACATAAGAAGGAATCTCATTTTAATTTGCCTCTCTTGAATAACCAACGACGTTGCATATCTTTTCAAATATTCATTTGCCATTTGTATTTCTTCATCTGTGAAGTGTATGCTCATCTCTGATGCAGAACTACAAGATTTAATGTTTGCCCCACTAGATGTAGGTCTTGCTTCAGCCCTATTATTTCTCTCTCATTTTTCCTTTTTTGAATTGGAGTGTTTACACTCTTTGTATGTTGACAATGTTTAACATTCTTTTCATTTGTATAGGGCCTCATAGCTAAGAGTTTGCCTTAAATCTCAAACTTTGAAGTTAGACTTTTTAGCAATCCTAAAAAGACTTTGGAAGCCGGGCGTGGTGGCGCATGCCTGTAATCCCAGCACTTGGGAGGCTGAGGCAGGAGGATTGTTGTGAGTTCAAGACCAGCTTGAGCTACAAAGTGAGCTTAAGGCCAGCCTGAACTGCATAGTGAGACCCTGTCTCAAAAAGACAAAAAAAAAAAAAAAAAAAAAAAAAAGACTTTGGAAACTCTTGAGATGAACTAATGCATTTTGCATAAAGAGGTGCACCTGAGTCTTTTCAGGGCTAAGGTGGAATATAATGGTTTATAACTAGATCCCTCCCAAACTCATGGACACATAGGTAAGCTTTTGGTATGATCATGTCCACTGATGGATATGTCTACTCATGAGTTGATAGCTAAATGTAATGTTGGGAGGTGAAATTTGGTTGGAAGGGCTGGGTCACTGGGGATGTGGCCCGGACCTATCTCCTTTCCTCCTTTACTTTTCTCTGCATAAAAACAGATACCTGTGTAAGTATGGCAAGAGTAGGGGGCCCACAAGTTTTGCTGTGTGTTTAATTTATTCCCTTGTTATTAACATATGTGTCCCTTTATATTTTATGAGTTGTGTCTAGATGCCTCCCAAAGCCTCATGCGGTCATCGGTAGTATTTTATTTTACAGAGGTGACCGAATCTAGAGTATGTGATTGATTCACGGTACAGTGCTATCTGGTATAAGGGTGGGTGATTACTATATCAGTCCACTAATGGGGTTAGCACTGCCCTAATCCTGGTAGCCTGGACACAACACAAGGGAAAGAAAGATGGTCTTGTCCCTTGCTTGTTGCTTTTTCTATCTTTTGTCTGCCACCAACGGTTTCTCCTCTGCAAAGCCTGTCTTGTGTGTCACCTTGCCTTGGAGCCAGCCATACATAGACTGAAATCTCTGTAAACTGTGAGCTAAATGAAACTTTCCTTTTTTAATTTTGGGTGTTGAGTATTTTGTCTCAGAAAAGAGAAAAAAGTATGACTCTATGGTCAGACCTTGGATGGAGGGGCCTGTTTGTAATGGTTTACTGTCTAGCAGTAGGTACCATAGTACTAGAGTGTAATTAATGTTTGATAAATAAATAAGCAAATGAGGAAGATCATAATTTAGTGGGCAGTGAATGTGACAAAATAGACAAAATTTATTTAAGAGTTATAATGGATAAGATATGGTAATACATAGAAGATAGAATAGACATATAAAAATATTAGATTGGGATAAAACTGAATTTTTAGTTTTCTGTTGGATTATAGGTGGATGTTAACAGTAATAACAATATCTGGTATTCACTCTGCTGTATGGTACACTGAGCTTCTGCATGTTTTAAACTGCGTAAGCTCTCAACAGCTCAATGTTGTAGGTATGCTTATCTTACCCATCCACTGACCAAGAAATTGACTTGCTCAGGGTCACAGAGAGCGCAGGTTCAGACCCAAACAGAGATTCCAATAGGGGATGTTTAGATACACCTGAGGAGCTGGCTGGGGCCTTCTCTGAGGTGGCTGGGAAAGGTGAAAGGAAATGAGTTGGAGAAGGGGGCAGGAGGAGGTCTCTGGGAAGATAAGGTACTGTTTTAAGGGCTTCAGCAATACTGGATGACCACCATAATTCAGCAATTCATACAAGGGCCATAACCTATCATAACCTACTTTTGTTTACCTTCTGTAAGATGAGCTCACCGCACATTACAAAGGTCTGATTCAGTGTGAATCACATAAAGTGCAGCTCTTTTAGTACTTTGTCTCTAAGTTTCTAAGACTGCGATTGCTTAACTTGTCTGGTTTGTAAGTGCTTGGTTCTGTTTGTAATTTCACTTTTCGCCGCCGGCAAGTCTTGAAGTGGGGTGGAAGTTTGATAAAACAGCTCACACAAAGGATGGGAGAGGACATTCTGGAATGCTAGGGCAGTCAGAAGGTGCGATCTCGGCTCCCTCTGGCTCTTCTTCCCCACGCGGTCAACACGCACCTCCTAAGGTGTAAAGTGCGCGGGCGCGGGGTCCCAGCCGGGTTGTTCCGGTCCTGAACTCTGTGAAGGCGCCACATCCTACTCCCGGCAGCCCAAGGCGCTCGAAGTTACCTCAAGGCCGCCTCCAGGGCCTAGGAAACACAACTCCCAACCGGAGCCGGTCCCGTTCCCAGGGAAACGGCCCTAGTAGACACCTGGGGCTAGACACCAGCCCCGCCTGGCGCCAGGGGGCGCGGAAGCGCGTCGCCCCGAGGCCCCGCCCATCCCGAGACCCCTCCCCTCCGTAGGCCCCTCCCCTCCCCGCCCCCTCTCCTCTGGGACCTGCGGATCCCGGCTCCCGGCTTTCGGCTCCCGGCCCGCTTCCGGCGCAGGCGCAGTCCCGCTTTCCTTCGGCGGCGGCTCCCAGGGCAGTGCGCCCGCCGCGACGGAGTAAGAGGAGTCGGCCCGCGGTCTTCTGGTTCTCACTGGCCTTGGGCGCGCTCTGTGCTGCTCTGCGAGCGCCCCTGAGTGCAGGCGGCGGCCGCGGCGGGTTCGTCAGGTGAGTGCTGCCGCGGGAGGGAGAGGCCCGGGGCGTGGAGCACCGCCCCCCTCGGCGCCGCGCGCCCTCCTCCCGCCGCCGGCTGCGGCAGGTGCAGGTGCGGGCGCGGGCCGGGCCGGTGAGCGACCCCGGCCGGGCGCGCGGGCTCGGGTCTCCCGCGGAGAGCTCGGGGTGCCCTCTGGCTCACCGGCGGGCGGCGGCTCCTCCGACGCTCTCCGGGCCCGGGCGTCGGGCCGGCCGTGTGGGGCGAGCGCGGCCGGGCCCCCGGGACCCGGGGTCGCGCCGGGGTAGGGAGTCCCCAACTCCTCGGGAGCCGGGCGCGGCGCGGAGCGAAGCGGTGGCCGCGCCGAGTGAGTTCTTTCCTTCCCTCCTCTTAGTACACGTCGCTGAGGCTCCGTGCCGAGGCTTAGAGGTCACCCTCTGGAGGTTTCGGTGAAACCTGGAGGGAAGCAGCCGGGGCCGGGAGTCACGCGTCGGGGGGCAGCTCGGCCAGGCGTGGCGAGCGTGTCGGGGAGACGACGGTGCCCTCCCGCGTTGACAGCTCGCCCCTGCCGCAGCTCGCGGAAAAGCCAGCTTCAGGGTTGGACAAGTGATGGTCCAGGTAGAATCTGCAGCGCGTCAAGAGCTGCCACTTGTTATGGTATTAAAAAACCAAACCGTAAAGGCCAAGATCTTGACAACGCCGAGTTAATCGGGCAGTTAAGTTTCACGAGGCTGTTACCCATCTCAACGCTGTTAATACATCTTGCTACCCCAAACTCCTTTCTTTCCGGGAAAAACCATATAATCTTTTGCCGTGGAATGATTGCATAATTGGAGGAGAGGCCGATAAGAGGATTAAAACAAAACTGTTCTATTGTAAATCTACTGAAAGACCCACTTTCTGGTTTTTGCACTTAGTTGTTCAGGCAGGTTTTATCATTATTATTATTATATTTTTAATGGTAAATGACAAATCAAGGAGAATACAGGCAGAATAATTTGTAGGTCATCATAGTAAATATTTGATACTGTTAAATATTTCACCAGCTTTATGGGGCGTTGTTCTGTTAACATGTGGTATTTATTTACCAGTACTGCGCATTTTGAGAGGACTTTTTTGGGCATTGTATTTAGAATCTAGCTTATGTGAAGCAATCTTAAAAGTCTTTTTGTAGTAATAAACTTAACAGTTGCAGTTTTCCTGCAGGAGTGTATTTATTACTGTTAGAAGAATAGTCTAATTTTTTTTTAGTGCAATGTTTTGTATTAATGCATCCTTCTGTGAGCCAAAGTGTTTGATATAACTCTTCTGTGTTTCCCAAACTAACTCTTATGTAGTATTGAGAGCATCTCTGCCAGGATGACTATTTGATGTTTAGCTGCTTTGTTTCTAATTAGCTCCATTTGTATTTTTTGAATTATAGTAGTGTAGTTATTCATATGCTCTTTTTAATGTTCTTAACCTTTAATTTTATCTATACCTTTAATCTCCTCCAGTACACACTTTACAAATACATATTTTTTTTACATTGAGAAATTTGTAGAAATAGTTCACTCATTTTTTTGGCATAGAAGAACAGAAACTTGTACATTGCGTTGGTTTTATGTGCATTGCTATAATTAGTACACATTTCCTTAAAAGCAGGTCTCACTGAACAAATTAGTAAAGCTGGACTGATGAAGAGTCATTTAACTTTTAGCGTCCTCACTAGGCGTGACTTTTAAGTAAGTGATTCTACTTTTCTGCGCTTATTGTTTATATTTGTACATGAAATAGTATTAAGTAGAAAGGTATGAAATTGCCAGTATTTGGCTACTTTACATATTTTAGCCTAATAATGGGGTTCATAATGATGGGGTGAAAATTTAACGAGGCATTCTATGTGAAATGTGGGGGGAGGGAAGAAGGAGCAAACACTGGCTTGACTGTGTCCTGTCTTCTGCTTGCTGTTTTTAAGGGTACCTTGACTTTAGTCCTCAGGACATTCCTTGGATGTAGGTGGTTTATCAAATTTTACAAATTAGAAAGTTGAGGTATGGAGAATTGAAATAACTTGACAGTACTTACTTTGTTAACTAGCTTTGGCCATGTTCTGTACCTGGTTAATGGCAAAGTCAGGATTAAAAACTATGTGACTGTCCCAAATGGAATTCTTAACACTTGTTTCTTATGTTACCGGTCTACATATCCCAAAAAAGAGCTTCATACTTAAAAGGAAGAATACAGATGAAAGGTGGTGTTATTTGTGTTTCTGAGAAAAAATACTCAAGGTTTCTCATGATGATGGTACTAGCACTGCTACTTGCCTTGTTGAGTCTGCTGCTTCTCCTGTGCTGAGGTGTGGTCTCAGCACTATTGAAACTTACAACCCAACAAGCTAGGAAATAGGTCATATTTTATCCCATGTTATAATTGAGACAATTGAGACACGGAGATGTTATGTAGCCTGGCCAAGGTCATAATTAAGCCATAGGCCTAGATTAAAAATCAAGCAGTTGTCCTTAGTACAAGTGCTCTTACACATTGCATTCCTATGTTCTGTAAGTTATATGGCTAAAGAATTTTTGGCTCCTAATCCCTACACTATCCTCTCATATGTAGGTTGTAATCCTGAAGAGCTGTTTTCAATGTAGCTTTTTTGAGGTACTTAATATTTAATTCTCATCATCAGAAGTTTTAAAAATTATTCATTGAACATCTACTCCATATGTCTGGATGAAAAAGGAAAATATTCATAAAACATCTGGAAGATGGATATGTGTAATACATTCTTCTGCTGCTTCTTCATCTTAATCCTCATTATCATCTTCTCCCCCTCCCCTCCTCTCCCCTTCTCCTCATCCTGCCCCTCACCTGCCCTTCTCCTCCCCTCTCCTCCCCTGCCCTTCACCTTCCTCTCCCAGATTGAATCCAGAGCATTTGCACTAAGCTACATGCTCAGCCCTTATTTATTTTTTGTTTGGAGTCAGGGCCTCACTGTGTTGCCCAACCTGGGCTCAGACTTACTCTCTTTCTGCTTAGCCTCCCAGAGTGCTGGAATTATAGGTATGTGCCACCATGGCTGGCTTCATATGCCTTATGTGTGTTCCTCAAAACTTTGCATAAACTTATTTCTGAATATTTATTAGTGCATGTTTGCAGTACATGCAAACATGGTTACATTCATTGTAGGGAATTGGTATGGGTGTATAAAACTTAATTTTTTTTACTCCCCCTTTCCTCTCTAGCTCTTCTCCCTCCAGCTTTGCATGCATTTTAATGTGTGCTAAATGAAGCAGAGAGCTAGAATTGTTGAGTAGTGGAGAGGAAGGAAGAATAAGGAGTAGGTAGAGATATTTATGCATTGAAATAATGAGGGAAATTTTTAAAAATGTTCTGAGTATAGTTTTTCAAACTAAACTTTTATCCAGTATAATTCTGGTTAAAATGCAGTTCAACCAGGATCAGTAAATTGACTACTATAGTTTTAACGTCCTAAAAATAAAATACAAACTTTTAAAAGCTGTTCTGTACATGGGTTTCTCATTTTCTGTACCAGGTAGTACTTTTTTCCCCTTTATGCTTCCATGAATATTTTAGTGCCTACTGAATATTTAGTTGATATTTATTTTTGCATGTGCAAAAATAAGGCTTTCACTATTAAAAATGTAGGAAATGTTCATATTTCTGTTCCAAAGATTTGTAATTAATACTATGAAATATTATTAACTTATAAGTTCAGAACATTTTCTGTCCATCCTGACTAGAACAGTCTTTCATAACTAAAATCTCAGATTTTACATTCAAGTGAAATTAGTAAGTGGAGATTAATGTATAGGCTATTTTAATAAAAGTGGGAGGTTGTACGTGTTGACCACTTGGTTGATTTTTTTTTTCCTGCCTTGGGTTACTAATTAAATTCATACTTGTAAGCATAGACTACTTCTTAGAATGTAAATATGACTTTTCTTGTTAAAATTAAAGTGGAAAGCTCGCTTTAAAATTATAGAAGAAGTATATTATAATTTTTCTTGTGTGTGTGTGTGGTATTGGGGATCAAAGTCAGGACCTTGCACTTGCCAGGCAGGCTCTTATGCCTCTGAGCTATCTCCTTAGCCTGGATTTTATATATTTTCTTTTTCCTTTTATGAACATTTTTGGAAGGCATTCAGTTATGGAAAATTTAAAGTAAACAGACACAACAATTGAACCTCAAAATTCCTAAAATCTTGCCCAGTGACCATCAGTACTGCTTAGTTTATCCCATCTGTCTAATCCCCCTCCTGAATTTTTTGAAGCAAATTGTAAGCATTATATAATTTCATCTTTAAAATGATTTTTTAAAAGATAATGGAAATAAACTTTAGAAAGCCACTAATGTCTTAGTATCAAATATACCATCTATTCCTTTTTCATTTAAAAAAAATTGACACATAAATATAAATATTTGTGGGATATGGTAATATTCAGTACATATATGCGATGTATAGTGATCAGATCAGGGTAGTTGATATTCGAACACCTCAGATATTTATTTATTTTGTTCTTTTGGGAATGTGCAAGTTACGCTATTTTGAAATACATGTAATGGTTTTCATTGATGGTTGTTTTACTGTGCTGTAGAACATTGGAAATAATTCCCGGTATGTCTAGTACTGGTTAACTGTCTTCTTTCCAAACCGACCCAACCCTTCCCAGCCTCTGAATGTTCCCAGTTTCTTTGTACCTGCCATTTCTATTTCCATGTTTTTTCATTTCCAGTTCATTGCTGGTGAATGAACCTGGCAGGATGGCCCTGTGATTCCAGCACTCTGATAGGCCGAATTAGGAGGATCACAAATTCATATGTGGTAACTTAATGCAGCCCTTTCTCAAAATTTAAAAACAAAGAAATACACACAAAAAAAAAAAAACAATTGAGGTTGTAGCCCCAGGCCAAGATTCTGTACTCAATCCCCAGTACTACCAAACAAACAAACAAACAAACACCAAAACACAAAAACCAGCCAGGCGTGGTGGCGCATACCTGTAATCCCAGCACTCGGGAGGCTGAGGCAGGAGGATTGTTGTGAGTTTGAGACCAGCCTGAGCTACAAAGTGAGCTTAAGGCCAGCCTGAACTGCATAGTGAGGCCCTGTCTCAAAAAGACAAAAAAAAAAAAAAAAAAAACGAAAAAAACCCCAAACAACTCCCCCCAGAAATGAAAACCAATCCTCCAAAAACAAAAACTCGAAGACCAACCTCAACCTTAGTAATCTCTTGTGTAGCTTGTTGCAATAACCTCTTAACCAATACACAAGTTTCCTTTCTAAAGACTATTGCCTTGGTATTCATTTTTCCAAGGTCTACATTACATTTATGCTTTGTAAGATGAAGATCTGACCATCTTTGCTGAATAAACTCCGAGCAACCTTTCCTTTTTTTTTTTTTTTGTCTTTTTGAGACAGTCTCACTATGTAGTTCAGGCTGGCCTTAAACTCACTTTGTAGCTCAGGCTGGTGTCGAATTCTCAACAATCCTCCTGCCTCAGCCTCCCGAGTGCTGGGATTACAGGCCTGCGCCACCACACTCGGCCAACCTTTCCATGTTAAGTGAGCTCATTTGGTGGTCTATCACTTGGCCTGATTTTGTCACTTTTTCTTGTTACTGTAGTGCCAGACCCTTTTCCTCTGACTTATTTTTCCAGTGTTACCAGTATGTTGGAGTCCTAATCATCATTTAAAATTAAGTTATAATTTACTTTTCCTGGAATCCTCCTATTTCCCTCTTCCCATACCCTTGGGGTAATCACCAGGTGATTCATAATAGGAAGTGTGTTGTTCTCTTTGATCTGTTTGCACCTGTATTCTTAGACCTTAGTCCCAGGGTTTTCCCTAGGAGTTGCAAGCTGGCAGTCATCCTCATTAGGAAAAGAAAGATCATATATAAGGTAAATTAATAAATACTGTGTTTAAGTATTTATCAAGGAAGTGAATTGATGAAATTTGTCTCTTTAATTCACTATACACTTTTAAAAGTAGGCTAATTTTTAATGTCAAGAGCTGTTTCTTCCATAATTCTTTCTAAATTAGAAAGTCATTTGTGAATTAAAAATGCATCAGAGTCTTCCCTCCATCCACTGCTCATCCCCCAACAGTCTGTGAGTAGACTGAAAGAGGAAAATAAATAATTCTAAAACACCTTCTTTTAATCTACTCCAGGAAACTTATTTTTGTAACAATGAAAATAAAACATTTACGTTTATATACAGTGTAATATATAGATATTTGCTTTGTTGAGGAAAATCATTCAGAATAATATGCTTTTAATTTTTAGTACTTTATTTTTTAATATATTTGGTACAGGGTCTCATTAGGCAGCTCGGATTTATAGTGACCCTCTGTTTTCAGCCTCTCCAGCCCTGGGATTACAAGTATGCACCACCACCCCCATACTCCGTGGCCAGCTCAGTGTTCCTTGGGGCCAGGGTTGGCTTGTCATGTGGTGCTGAGGTTCTAACCCTGTCCATGTGCTTGCCTAAGCTTGTGCTTAAGTCCACTGAACTATCTCACCAGCCCTTTACTACTACTTTTAAATCAAAGAGAATAACCATTGCTTCTATTGGTGGTGTTGATCTAATATGATAAAAATATTACCAAGTATCCATCTGGAAATGTCTTAAAATCATTAAAATAATAAATAAATTATAATAACAAATTTTAATTGATAGGTGCCAGATATAGTACTCTCTTCTGATTATTGTGTAACTTAATTCTCGTAATAACATTAAGATGTAATTATATCTAATTTTCAGATGAAAAGTTGAGACAGATTTCTAGGTCACATTATCAGTAACTAGGAAAACTAGAATTTGAGCCTGATTACAAAGTACAAGCTTTATTGGTAGTGTAGTAAGTATTGGCAAAGTTTTCCCATCAGGAAGTAAGACACTTAATATTCTAACTGAAAGGTACACTCACTATTTTCCCAAGAATAGTGTTTTGAGTAATTAAAAAATTCAGGTTAATTTTCAGGTATATTAAGTCAGTATAGAAAAAGATAAAAATCGCAGTTTTTTTTTTTTTTTTTTGTGCAGAACCAGGGATTGAACTCAGGCTCTTGTGCTTGCCAGGGAAGTGCTTATTCTACCGTGCCATCTCCTTGGCCTCTTGTTTTTTTTCTAGAATTAAATCTTAGGCTTTTTTTTTTTTTTACCTTTCTGAGTTAGTTAGGATATATGGTTTTATTGAAAAAATGGTCTTTATTTGCTCATTTGGACTACTGATATATAGGTTCCTAGATTTCATTTAAATTATGTATATCTATTTTATTCATGTCCTTAGAAACTTAATGGAAAATATTTGACCAGTAATTCATCCTAATTCCTTGAGTTGTTCTAGAGATCCTTTTTGTTTTCAGTTCAGAAATGCATTTTAGTTAGCAAAAGAAATCATTTTTGTAAGAACTTACTAGGATTGTCTTGCCAGTAAGGCAAATCTTTTAGAGCTTTCAATGATACCAACAGCTTCCTGTAGTACACATGCCATAGGTTCCCCACTACTGTCTCTGGGTATTCACTGAGTTAATGTATATGAAATTATTGCCACTAGGTAACACTTGTTAGCTTTCAGTAAGATTGGCTGTTGTTTTTATGTGAGAATATTGGCTTCTAGAAAGAAAAAGTAACTTGAAATGCATATTAAGAATTAGAAGCATACTTTTTTTCTGATTGGAAACCCGCTGTTACTTGGAGCTAATTAAGAAGGCCAGCCACTTTGTGGGATTCACCTGTTAAGAATTTAATGTCATTGCTTTTTCACATATAAGTGACCCTTGACAAATTCAGTTTATGAATTGGGATAATCTCCAGTAAAAATTAGTTCTTTTGGAGTTACTCATGGCTTACTACAGAGCACTGTGCTTAAAATTAGCTGCATATGTTCATTCATGAAGACTCAGTGTGAATTAAGTCTGAACACATACTTTTTAAAATTTTATTTATATTTTTTTGTATTTTAGGGAAGGCTCCTCAGGTGTGTTCAGGGTCTCAGAACTAGATAGGGCTCGTAATGATCTGCCTGTTTACATTTCCCAAGAGCTGGGATTACAGGCACGTGCCACCGTGTCCAGTCTCAATTGCTGTCTCAGTGCGCCCCAGAAGTGGGGCCAGCACAGCACCCCTAGGGATCGAACCCCTGGCCCCTGCACCTGCTTGAAGGCACTTGAATCTGCTGAGCTATTTGGCTGGCCCTCCTGAACACATACTTTAAAGAACAAAAGACTTTCAGACCTGTGATATTTCATTTCATTGCCAGCTAAGTTACATTATATAGAAATTACATATGCTTGAAAAAGAGACTGAATTTGATGTTGAAATAATTTCTCCAGAAATGACTTGAATTTAAACCATGTAAATATTACCGTACAATACCAAAACATTATGAAAACAGTTTGCAATGTATTATTTCATCGACTCTGTATGGTTATGGTGTTTTGAAATTGTCTGATTGACATTTGTATTTCAATAAAATAAAAATAAATGGAAAAAAAATATTACCCAGAATGAAAACATTTTAGGTACAGACATTGCTCGGAGGTACTGTCTTACATGTTAAAAGCTTTGTCTTATAATTTTTAAGGTACAAAACTAAGGAAGAAATTTCCACATGGGAGAACATAGACATAGACTGGCCAATAGTTTTGACAGAAACAGGGTTCAGATTCACTTCTCTTAAGTTTTTTTTTACTCATAGCTTATGTTCCAGCTTACAAAATATTTGTGTTTCCATAAATGTGTAGCTTTTGTGCTGACTTCAGCAACACATATATGAAATGTGTAGCTTTTATACCTTAAGGGTATTTGGAAAATCTTCCCAAGGTATTTGTCTTTCTCATTATTTTCTACTTCTTGTTGTTTATCTGTTTTATTTAGTTCTGAGAGTCCATTGGCTGTGATTTATTTGTCTGTCTTGTGTGGTCTGCTAGTGCCCTTTGCATCTTACTGTGATACATACTTGATATATTACTACTGCCTCTGCTTATCCGTCTCTACTACTATACTGAAGCTGTTGGAGTGGAGAATAGTGTTTTAATCCCTTACTCCCCTCCCAGGGCTTAGTACATTATGGTAGGTCCTCAGTTAATGCTTGGTAAGAAGAATAGGGAAATACTGTTTTTATATATAGGAAAAGTAGAATTGATATTGCAAGGATGATGGATTGTGATTCAGTTTAAAGAAAAACATTTAGTCTAGTGGGAATGTGGAAACAATTTTAGTGGTAGAGTATGGTAAAGTGGTAAAGAGCTTGGACTGTGGATACCAGCAGAAATAGGTTTTAATTCTAGTTGCCCTAAGTTGCAGTTTTTCAACTTTAAATGCTGAAACTATACCTCGTAAATGGTTTAATGAAATTTAGCTATTAAGAGGAGAAGCCATCTTAGCTTGCTGTGTGGTGGGACTGGTAGTTGGATAGTGCAGTTCTCCCTTTCCTCTATTTCCCTGTTGATTATTTTGAAACAAATTTAAGTAATCTTATTTCATTATTAATGCTTCTGTATTAATTAAAATAAGGATTTAAAAAAAACACAGTACAGAGGGAGTGATCTCTTAAGTGAGGCAGCAGGATATATGTGGCAGAACAAATGCAGAACAGGGTTATTGGTTCAGCAACAAACAGAAGAAACTACTGAAGCAGGTGAAATTTCCAGAATGCCTAGAAAAAGAAGGTGGAGCTGAGCAAAGTAAATTTGGAGTTTACAAAGCTTTGGATAACAAAATGAGTAACAGAAATCCTTGGATTTGAAGATGTTGGGATTGAGTTTTTGTTCAACCAGCTGGAAGTGAAGAGTCCAGATTCCAAAGTGATGCAAATCAAGTTCTGGTAAGATAGTTCAGGGATTAAAAGTGTGGAGACTCTGGGTTTTGATTCCCAGGGTGTCATACCGGCCCTGTCCCTAGGGCTTGCCTACACTTGGGTTTGGTGGCACATGCCTATAATCCTAGTGCTTGGGAGGCTGAAAACAGGAGAATCACTATGAATCTGATCTGTGTAGTGAGACCCAGTAGATTCTGTACTAAAATACATTTGAAAAAATTAATAAAATGATGCAAATCAACCTAACTGGGTTTTTGAATGGGAAAAAAATGTTAGAGTTTATGGGAGAACTTTGGCCCCTGCTGTTAAGTGCGCAAGAAAACATCCCTGGAATCCCTTCTGTTTTCCTAGAACTAAAGAAAGAAGAAATAGAGGCTGGGAGATAGCTTGGCTGACAGTCTAAACAAACTCAAGGACCTGTGTTGGATCCCTGGTACCACATGCTGTGCCAGCCTGCACCGAGAAGGCGAAGAGGACATCCAACCCCCTTGAAAAACTCATAGGTTATCTCCTTCAGCAAGTCTTCTGAGGGAAAGGTACAGGCCGTCCCTGCCAGCTACTCCACCACCAAATATGTGTCATTCCCCACCACCCCAGCAGGCAAACCATCCAAGAAAAAGCCGTGTTTCTGTGTCTCTGGGGAGAACTTCAGGTAAAGTGACAAAATATAAAGGTACTGAGAACCAAAGCCTAGCAGGGTAGAGTTGTCTGAATCTGAAGAAGATAGGTTGCAAAACGGCTGCAGCTGATTCTGTGGTCTGCGGAGACATTCACCTTCAGAGTGCATCTCTATCACCATCTTGCTGAAGAAGAAGGAGAAGCCCCTTCCCTCCACCCACCAGCTCTTCCCTACACACTGCCACCATGAAGGGCTCCTTCACCTCTTGCTTGGCAGCACTCACCTTCCCTGAGAAGATACTCTCCTCCCATACAGAGGAAGTGCTCTCCTCCACCTCCAAAGAGGACAGCTTTACCCCCACCCCCTCCTTTAAGAGAAGGCCATTGTGACACCACCAAAGCTCGGTTTCCCCCCTCCACCTCCCAAACAGAGAAGCTCCCCAGCAGCCAAGAGACACTCACCTTCTGTCTCATCAAAGCCTAGGAAAGGGTTTTCACCAAGCCATGCTCCCAGGCAGACCTGGTCACCACAACCAAACAAACTCAAGTTGAGCCTCACTCCAAAGAAGGCAGCTTCAGAGTCGAAGAAGGAGACAGAGCGAAGCTGAAGACAACCTGGTCAACTTAGAGAAGCACATGCGGGAAAAGGCTCTGTGATCCATGCGGAAGGCTCAAGTGTTCCCACAGTTCTAGGGGGGATTGTTTGTTAGAATGTAGATTTTATTTGGTTTGTACTCAATTCAATTTCAAAGTTGCTAAAATGTGTTTGTTCTTTAGACTATAACATTTGTTGTAATAGTTATAAGTTGTAGTTCATGATATAAAGAGGGGGGGAACATGGATTTACATTGTGAAAGGTGTATTAGTGACATTTTTTCATTGATAGCTAACATAAATTCTTTTAGAGTAAAATGTTTTAAGCCAAAAAATCTTTTTTAAAAAAGGGGCTAAGTACTATTGGCATTTTTTGATTTTTTAAAATGCTCCTGGCTATTATTCCCAGGGAGGCATTTCCCCTTTTCCATCCTTCCTTCCTAATTCCTTCCTTCCTTCCTTCCTTCCTTCCTTCCTTCCTTCCTTCCTTCCTTCCTTCCTTCCTTCCCTCCCTCCCTCCCTCCCTCCTTCCCTCCCTCCCTTCCTCCCTGCCTCCCTCCCTCTTTCCCTCCCTCTTTGTTGTTTAGGGAAGGGTCTACAGGGTGTTCAGGGTTTCACTACTAGATGGGGCTCTTAGGGATTTACAGGTGGGTGCCACCATGCCCAGTCTCAATTGCTGTCTCAGCGCACTCCTGGGACAGGCCAGAACAGCAGGCCTGACCCGTAGCCCCTTCTTCTTTTATGTTTACTTTTTGTTATTCGAGTCTTTACATCCATTTAAGTTTTGCTTCCAACCTTGTATGGTTTGTAAGCCTGTCCATAATTAGACCACAGGTAAAGTACCACAAAAGTGTAAGTGGATGTTCTAATGCCACAGTCTTTACTGTTGTCTATGGAATTGCTGCTGAAACAAATCAGGATTCGAGCTCCAGGTGGAGATAGAAATATGAAAGTTTGTTTTCCAGGACACTAGGCTTATTATGGATGTGTACATTGATTCAGAACATTGGAACTGGATTCTACTCTGTTCTGGGTTTCTTTATTCTTCTCCCTCCCTCCTCACCAGTCCCCTGCCTTCCCCTTTTCCCTGTGCTTGTAAACGCAGTTAAGGCATCCCAGGAAGATTGATTGGTCTGCTATATGGTTGGTTGTAGCTGGGAACTTTGAAGTTTTGAGCAGGATCTTTCATGATCATGAAAATACTATTGCAAGAAGGAAAGCTTAGGAGATACTGTATTCAGATCATAGAAAACTACTTTTCAGTATAAGTTTGGACTTAGTCTGTAGATAGTGCAGAGGGAATAAAGGATTTATAAGATTATTAGCTTTAGATTCTTTTTTATGTTTTTAATACAGGGTCTTTAGGGTCTCACTAGTAGATCAGATTTGTAGTGATTTTTCTGTGTTCAGCCTCCCAAGAGCTGGGATGACAGGTGTGTACCACCACGCCCAGTCTCAATTGCTATCTCAGCGTGCTCTGGGGGCATGGGAGCATGGCATGCAGGCACGCTCTGGATCCAATCCCAGTTGCTGTGCTCTGCCTAAGCAGGTGTGTTAGTCTGCTGAGCTATCTGGCTGGCCCTAGCTTTAGATTCTTTAAATGAAAAGCTTGGAAGCACACTTCTTAGTTTTCATGTCAACTCTGTAATGTAACTGAGTAGTTACTTACATAAAATATATTTTGCTAAGGGAGAAACTAAAGCATCCTTGTTAATGGCCATAAAGTGTTTATTGAGACCATGCTGTGGGCCCGATACAGAGTACTATACTAAGTAATTGTCTCCCTCAATCTTTATAGCTCTCAGGACAGAGGAGGGAATGGCATTATTCTCATTCTCATGTTATCAGGGAAGACTTTAAAATTTCGGGGAAATATAGCAAATTGTCCAGGATTGTATCTTAGACCTATAATTGACATTATGAGAAGAGCCAGTGAAATTTGAATAGACTTGCCTATTAGTATCATCTAATATCAATGGTCAGGTTATATCCAGTATTTGTTGATCATCTGTGATTAAAAAAAAAGAGAATGCCTTTGTATTTAGGATATAGAATTTATGTGTACACTAAGGGTTAATGGGTGTCATGTCTAAAACATTCTCAAATGGCTCAAAAATGTTACCAACTTGATAATGTGGGCAAATGGTATCTGGGAGGCCTACAGTTCTTAAGTGAATTTAAAATTATTTCAAATAAAAAATATTGACTTGCCAAAGTCACATAGGTAGTATGTACAGAAAAGAACAGTTAGTTGAATTTAAGTCTATTCTAAATGTGCCTGTGTATGTGTATGTGTATCTTCACTACCTTTTCTATTTTTTTCAAAGATCACAGATAATAGCAAAAATAAAAAAAAGTTTTATTCATATGTCATATTTATTAGTTATACTTAATGTTTAAAAAATTTCTTTCAAATCAGGTTGTTTGCCTTGTGTAGTATGTATACTCTGCAGTTTCATAATAAATGTTAAGTTGTAAGGGTTTTTTCTTTATTATTTTATTGTAATCTTATGAACTGTTAAATATATTTTATAATTTATACATCTGACTTTAGTTCTAAATGTAACCATTTGAAAAAATCTGCTTTTTGTTTTAATATAGATTATTTTATGATGAAGCTTTTGCTATGGCTAATGACCCCTTAGAAGGCTTCCATGAAGTAAACCTTGCTTCACCTACTTCTCCGGACCTTCTTAGTGTGTATGAACCAGGGATTCAGGAACAGACTACCTCACCAAGCGTCATCTACCGACCACATCCTGCAGCTTTATGCCCTACGCCTGTCCAGGCTAATGCCTTGGATGTTTCTGATCTTCCTACACAACCTGTGTACTCATCCCCCAGACATTTAAATTGTGTGGAAATATCTAATATCAGGTAGGAGACTAAAACACTTACTTTGAATGTTTTTTTTTTTAAATGAACAGTTTGCATGGTTACCTTAAATCTTACTGTTTGAGAAATTTGAATAATATAAGCTTACCCATAAGGAGCAATATGTATCAGTGTAGTGGAGCAGTGACTGGCAAGCTTTATGTAAGGCCCAGGCACTAAATGTCTTAAGTTTTGCAAGCCATTCAGTCTGTCCCAGCTCTTCAGCACATGCTTTCTTTTTCTCTATTTTCTGCAGTACCAAGATTCAAACTTGGGACCTGGTGCTTGCCAGGCAGGTGCTTTTGACGCTGAGTTACACCTCTGGCCCTTGTCCCAGCTGTTCAGTTTGCTACTTTCAAATGTGAAAGCAGCTGCAGGCAGAATGTAAATGAATGAGTGTGGCTATGCTCCTGGCTATGCTCTAGAGAGCTTTACATTATGGACACAGAATTTTGAATTTCATAAAATTTTCATATGTCACAGAATATTATTTTTTATAATTTCTTTCCAATCATTTGAAAACATAACTGTTCTTGGCCTCAAGGGACTTATGAAAACAGGTGGCCTGCTGCTTGATTTAGCCTGCAGATTATAGTTTGCTGACTCTTCTAGAGTAGCACAGTATGATAGAACTATCTGTGGTAGGTGTGTTCTATTTCTATAGTAATAAATGTGATAGCCTCTAGCCACATGTGGCTATTAAGCTCTTGTGATGTGGCTGGTGTATCTGAAGTCTTGCTGTTAAGTATAGAGGCTGCCAAATTGGATAGTGCAGTGAAGAGCTGTGGTTTATGCCATTTCTGGTGAACATGTGCTGATCTCTGAAAAGTTATTTCTCTCTTTTACAGCATTCATGTTACAGACCCAGCATCTTGTGCTACCTCAGGAGTTTCATCTGGGCTAACTAAATTAACTAACAGGAAGGACAGCTGTAATGCAGAGAGAGAGTTTTTACAGGGTGCTACAGTCACAGAGGGCTATGCTGGCAGTGAAGATATTTTTGGTTTGAGTACTGATAGTCTGTCCCGTTTACGAAGCCCATCTGTTCTGGAAGTTAGAGAAAAGGGCTATGAAAGATTAAAAGAAGAACTTGCAAAAGCTCAGAGGGTAAGATTTTTTTTTTGTTCTTTAGAAATTACTTTGGGGTGAGCAGCTCATAAACATCATTACAGATCTACTCTTGTCCTTCACCCGTGCCCTGCCTCAGCACCTGTTTCACAGCATTTGGGAACCTGTGAAATTGGTTTGGAAGTAAAGAAGCCCCACCTAACATAAATAAGGGGAACAATGAGATTCTGAAACTCTTCTGTAACCCCTCCATTGACTTCTTTTTGTCTTGTACTGTATGTATTGCAAATTTAGTGGTTTATATGACTTAAGTTTTTTCATTAGATGTGATTGACTTGATAGTCATTTATATGAAGTAATTCAGTGTAACTTTTTGTTTTTGAGCATTGTTTTAGTAGCATTACCTTTGTTGTTTTGCTGGTTTGTGTGTGTTCTGCTTCAGAGAATTTTCTTTTCCTAGTAAATTGTATTGTTTTCTTCCTGGTACTGTGCTTAAATTTCAGAGAGAAATGTACAGCATTGGAAACAAGGAAAAGTTTCAAATGGACAACCTAATCTTCCACTTTAGGAACTTGAAAAGAACGGTTAATTAAAACCAGATCCAGGGAATGATCATAAGACCAGAAATCAACAAAATTGATAGGAAAAAAAAAAAGAAGAAACAAAATACTAGTTAAAAAAACCTCCAAAACAATGAAATTCACAGGCCTCTGGCAAAACTGAGCAAAAATACCCCCCAAAACCCGATGATACAGATTAACAGTAACAGGAATGAAATGGGCTATTGCTGCAAACCCTATAGACATCAAAAGTACAATTGGAGGGGCCAGGGAGATGGCTCAGTGGAATAAGTGCTTCCCTGGCAAGCGCAAGGGCCTAAGTTTGATCCCCAGTTCTGCCAAAAAAAAAAAAAAAAAAAAGTACAATTGGGAAATAATATGGACAACTCATATTCATAAGTTAGGCAGCCTTGGCAAAAATACAAAGATACATTTAGAAAATTGAGAGGATGATGCAAACATTCTATAGGTGTTATTTTCAGCATACTGAGTGACATTTCTTAAACATATATTTCATCTTCTCAGTACCATGCTTGTCTTTCAAGGGCATAATATTTTTAAATCCTCAGTGCCTAGCATAGTACAATACCATGTGTCTTTTTTTGTGTGTTACCAGGGATCAAACTCAGGACCTTGTGCTTGGCAGCACTTATTCCACTGAGCTACCTCCACAGCCCCCTACCTTTTTTTTTGGTACTAGGAATCAAACTCAGGACCTTACATTTACCAGACAGGCACTTATGCCACTGAGCTATCTCCCTAGCCCCATTGTCTCTAAGTGCTTTGGTGAATCACAGATGGTTAGACAGCCATGCAGATATATTAATACTTTTTTTATAAAATATATTTTATCAGGAAGAAAAATTAGTAGCCTTTTAAATCTTTCACCAGTAGGAATAGATGTGGTGAGATATGGCTGCATTTTCCTTTTACCATTTGGCTTAGACTTTGTTGTTTTAATACACAGTATAGTAGTGAAGTCGTAGATTATGCAGAAGCCAGCTATTGAGTGTGTTTATCCATGTTTGAAAATACATTCTATGTACTTATCGTTCAGAATAGATTGCTAATATTTTGCTCAGCTGGGGATTTCCTCTGAAATAGGTACTGTTGAGATAATTGAAATGATGTGTAAGTATCTTTGTAGGATGAATTTTACTTTGAAAAGTACAAGATAGCTTGATGTTTTTAGGTTTTTAAGTCCTAAAGAGAACTAAATCTTGAATATCAAAATACTTTCTAATTTATGGCATCTTGTGAGTCAAAAGTATACCAGCAGCCATTTCTAAGTGGTGGTTACTTTTTTTAAAAACAAGTCGGGTAGTTTTTGCTTTTAACATTGTTTTTAAAGTGAGTTTTTTATAGGTAATATAACTAAGTCTTGTTTTTTTATCCTTTCTAATCTCGCATTTTGATTGTTGCATTTCATTCACATTGTATGTGATATTCATATGGTTTGTTTAAATCTATCATTTTATTTGTGCTTATATTCTCATCTGATCCTTTCTCCCATTTTTCTTTTATAGTGTATATTTTTTTGTTTCATCATACGTTCTTTGCTTATTGGCTATATGTTTTCTTTTTGGGGGGGCGTGGGGGAACCGGGGATTGAACTCAGGCCCTTGCACTTACCAGGGATCCACTTAGTCTACTGAGCCATCTCCCTGGCCCTGGCTGTATGTTTTTGTTGTGTTAATTTAGTTCTTATTTTAATATTTATGTATACATAAATGAGTGTGTTTATCCATGTTTGAAAATATATTCTTTTTTTTAATTTATTTTTTATTTTATTGAAGTACAAGTATCAGACAGTTTTAAGACACCTTAACAAGACAGATTCGATAAATTAATACATTGCAAACTGTTTTCATACTGTTTTGTTATCGTACAAGGTGCATACATGATATTATACTTACAGACATTATTATAGCAGATGTCTCTTATCAGTAAATTAAGAGTGTAGCTGTTTACTTATTTTTTATACCTGAATTATATCAAAAATTCAATAATTATTTTCCTA